>PVJD01007905.1:0-78454 GCA_004026545.1 Mormoops blainvillei
TAGCTGCCTACCTTAACAGACAACAATGTAATGTCCTTATGGAAACTCTTCCTAGATTGAAACACAACTCTTAAGCTACTTTTTGTTTTTCTCTGTTTATGTCAATTGTCAACCATCTCAAGTTTCAGCCACCCCTACCCTGGTCTGATCATTTTGCTCGTCTTCCAGTACCTATGCAAGAAAGCCTGGCAAAGGCTTATGGGGTAGGTGAGACGTGGCACCTCAGCGGATTGGAGCTGTGGGTGCTCAGCTTTTGGCACCTGCTGTATTTTATCCCCACCTGCTGCACCATTAACTCACCACCTTGTATGAGTTTGGCAGAAAGTGTCCCCAGTCTCCTATAAGAAACATGTTTAGGTTTTTCATTGTATCCATGTCTGGAAATCATTTAAGTAACTTCCTGAATAACTTGTTTCTTTTAACTGACCTTAGCTGCATATGTCAGAATGATCTGGTGCTTTGGGTTAGAGAGCGGAATATTCTCCTAAGGGAGGGAATTTTCTCTCCATCTTATTTCCTACCTGATCCCCCTGTCTTGTCCACCACTCCTGGCTCTGATGGTGCTCTTGGGCTGATCTGGGCACTGACTTGAAGACAACCGAAGACATCAGGCAGATTAGGCAGCTTCTGTCAACTTCAGTTTCTGCGAACACTGTCCTCTGAGTTCATCTACCTTTCCTCTGTTTTCCTTCTTCAGTTTCTTTCATTTAATGAATGACATGCTGATATACCAAGCCCTCTTTTTAGCGCTTGCTTGCTCACTCTGCTATTCCATAAAGAAAACTTTCTTAAACTACCACTGGCATGGGGTAGAATGCCAGGGGGTTCAAACAAGCCAAAGTAATCTGGCCATTGAACCTCTGAGGTTTAACTCAACAGGCAGTCTAGATGTGGATGAATGTAAAGGAAATGTGCAAATAATAAACTTTTTAAAATTCAAATATAAAATTCTATAAAGTTGGAAAGTTTCAAAATTATCCAATGCCAACATTTGGTAACTAAAATTATTTCTCTGGCAGAATATACACTTGCTAATATTGAAGTAGGCCCACACAGCAGAAAATCAGGGTAATTGTCCAGATTCTGAGGCCCAAGGCAAGATGTTTTTAAGTAATCACCCACGTCTCCAAAGCCTTAAACCCAAAAGCATCGGGTGGGATCATTCTGTAAGCAAAGCCTTAGCTATGAAAACAACTTTTGAAATTAAGATTCAAAAGATAAAAGCAACAACAGATGGTATTTTCTTTCTGGAATTGGTGTGTACTTCAAAAGTTGGGTGTCAGTATTTTCCCCATTAATTTAATCGTGGTCTAAATATGACAGGGAAAGCTGGGTATTTAAAGAAATCATGTAGTTGATCTTATTGCAAAGTCCTTTCAGAGTTTTAAAAAATCACTTTTTCTTTTTTAAAATCAGGTTTTCTTAGACTATACTTTCTTAGAAATGGAGACATAGCATATGGACATATGTAGTGTACAGGAAAAGGATACAAGCATTTATGGGTTTGACACAGAAGGCTGGGGCTTCAGGAATTTTATATTTTTCAAATATTTTATGTCTAGTTTTTAATTCTGATGGGACAATACCTTTCTTGGAAGCAGAAAGATGGCTGACTCTTCCCAGGCCATGCAACCACCACCCCTTCTGTTTAGTAGCCTCCCCTCGCACCTTTGCTCATCACGAGGGAACTAACCATTCCTTCTTACTCTAGACCTTTCCTAAGCACTGCTTTTCTATGCTAGAAAAATCTTGTGCTTTGGTCTGAAAACCGAACATTCTCTGAAGGATAAGGGTAGGTGGTCACATGACTCAGAGATCATCATAGGACTCTGGCTAAGGCTGTCCAATATGGTATCCGTAGCCACATGTGGCTATTCAGCATGTGAAATTTGGTGAATAAAATGGAGAACTGAATTTTTTATTTAATTTAATTTAAGTTTTAATTTAAAAACTGACATGCATTTCAGTTATTGGAGAACTTTAAAAAAATTTTTATTGAATTTATTAGGGTGGCATCGGTTAATAAAATTATATAGGTTTCAGGTGTACAGTTCTGTAATATCTCATCTGAACATTGTGTGCTCACCACCCCCAAATCCAGTCTGCTTCCATTACTGTTTGTCCTCCCATTACCCTTTTTTACCTCCCCCACCCCCCTCTCCCTCTGATAATCACCATACTGTTGTCTGTGTCTGAGTTCTTATTTTCTTTGCTTAATCCCTTCATCTTTTTCACCCAGCCCTGCCCCACCACTGGCTGCTTTCAGTCTGTTCTTTGTATCTATGCGTCCGTTTCAGTTTTGTTTGTTCATTTATTTTGTTCATTAGATGTTACATATAAGTGTAATCATATGGTACTTGTCTTACTTGTCTTTCTTTGACTAATACTTCCCTTAGCATAGTACTCTCCAGGTCCATCCATACTGTTGCAAAAGGTAAGATTTTCTTCTGTTTTTTTCATAGTCAACTAGCATTCCATTGTGTAAATATACCAGTTTTTTAATGCACTTATCTACCGATGGGCACTAGAACTGCTTCCAAATATTGGCTATTGTAAATAACGCTGCAATGAATATAGGTTTGCATATATTATTTCAAACCACTGTTTTGGGCTTCTTTGAATATATTTCCAGAAGTGGAATAAAACAGTTCAATTTTTAATTTTGGGGGATAACTTCATACTGCTTTACACTGTGGCTGCACTAATCTGCATTTCCTCCAACAGTGCACAGGGGTTCCCTTTTCTTCATATCCTTTCCACACTTGTTATTTGTTGATTTATTGATGGACAGCCATTCTGACAGGCGTGAGGTAATATCTCATTGTAGCTTTAATTTTCATTTCTCTGAGGATTAGTGACATTGAGCATCTTTTCATATGTCTTTTGGCCATCTTTTTGTTCTCTATACACAATGTCATGCTCTCTGCAAATAATGACAGTTTTACATCTTTCTTTCCCATTTGGATGCCTTTTATTTCGTTTCCTTGTGTGATAGCTGTGGCTAGGACTTCCAGTACTATGTTGAAAAAGGGTGTTGAAAGTGGACATTCCTGTCTTGTTCACAATCTTAAGGGGGACACTTGTAGTTTTTGCCCCTTGAGCATGATGTTGGCAATGGATTTGTCATATATGGCCTTTATTATGCTGAGGTACCTTCCCTCTCTATTCTCTTTGGAGAAGTGTCTACTCAGGTCCTCTGCCCATTTTTTAATTGGATTGTTTGGTTTTTTTGGCATTGAGTTTTATAAGTTCTTTATAAATTTTGGATATTAACACTTTTTCAGATATATCGTTGGTAAATATGTTCTCCCATTCTGTGGGTTTTCTTTTCATTTTGTGGATGGTTTCCTTTGTTGTGCAAAAACTTTCTAGTTTGATGCAGTCTCACTTGTTTATTTTTTCTTTTGTTTCCCTTGACTAAGGAGATATATCAGAAAAAATACTGCTGCGTGAAATCTTTGAGATTTTACTGCCTATGTTTTCTTCTCAAATTTTCATGGTTTTGAGTAGAACATTGAAATCTTAAACCAAATCTTAATCCATTTTGAATTTATTCTTGTGTATAATGTGAGAAGATGGCTTAGCTTAATTTTTCTGCACACATCTGTCCAATTTTCCCAACAGTATTTATTGAATAGACCCCATTGTGTGTTTTTGCCTCCTTTGTCAAATATTATTTGACAATAAAGGCATAGAGTTATTTCTGGGCTTTCAATTCTGTTCCATTGATCTATATGCCTGTTTTTATGCCAGCACCATGCTGTTTTGATTACTATAGCCTTATAGTATAGTCTTATGCCAGGTAGAGTGATTCCTCCAACTTTGTTCTTTCTCAAGGTTGTCATGGCTATTTAGGGTCCTTCATGGTTTCATATAAAGTTTTGTAATATTAATTCTAGTTTTGTGAAATACACCATTGGTATCTTGATAAGAATTGCATTGAATACATAGCTTGCTTTGGGTAGTATGGACTTTTTAATGATGTTAATTCTTCCAACCATGAATACAGTATATCCTTTCATTTGTTTGTATCTTCTTCTATGTCTTTCTTCAGTGTGTTATAATTTTCAAAGCACAGATCTTGTTTAAATCTATTCCTAGATATTTTATTCTTTTTTGAAGCAATTGTGAATGGGATTTTATTTTTTTAGTTTCCCTTTCTTATAGTTTATTATTGGTATATGAAAATGCAACCAATTTTTGCATATTTATTTTGTATCCTGTTACTTTGCTGAATTCATTTATCAGCTCTAGTAGTTTTGGTAGAATCTTTAGGGTTCTCTATACACAGCATCATGCCATCTGCAAATAATTACAGTTTTATGTCTTTATTTCCCATTTGGATGCAGTTTATTTCTTCTTGTTGCCTGATGCTGTGGCCAGGACTTCCAGTACTATGTTGAATAAGAGTGGTAAAAGCAGACATAACCTGTCTTGTTCCTGATCTTACGGGAAATATTGTAGATTTTGCCCCTTGAATACGATGGTGGCTGTGGATCTGTCTTATGTAGCCTTTATTATGTTGAGGTATGTTTCCTCTATTCCCACTTTGCTGAGAATTTTTACCTTAAATGGGTGCTGCATTTTATCAAATGCTTTTTCTGCATCTATTGATATGATCATTTGATTTTTATCTTTCATTTTGTTTATGTGGTGAATAACATTTATCGATTTTTGAATATTGTTTGTATCAACCTTACATCCCCCGAACAAATCACACTTGATCACGGTGTGTGATCTTTTTAATGTATTGCTGGACCTGAGGCCCAGAGAGAGACATTGATAAGAGAGAGAAATATCAATCAGTTGCCTCCCATATGCACCCCAATTTGGGATTGAATTTGTAACCTAGGTATGTGCCCTGACTGAAAATCAAACCTGCCACCTTTTGGTGTACAGGATGATGCACCAACCAACTGAGTCACCCAGCCAGGACAAGATTTGTTAATATTTTGTTGAGGATTTTAGCATCTATATTCTTTGTAGTTTCTTTATCTGGTTTTGGAATTAGGATAATGTTGGTCTTGTAAAAAGAGCTTGTGCATTTTCTCTCCTCTTGAATTTTTAAAAAATATTTTGAGAAGAGTAGGTGTTAGTTCTTTGAATGTTCAATAAAATTCACCTGTGAAGCTGTCTGGTCCAGGACTTTTGTTTTTTGAGAGTTTTTTTTATTACTGCCTCAATTTCATTAGTTGTAATCTATTTCTTCAGATTCTCTTATTCTTCCTGATTCAGTTTTGGAAGATTACATGTTTCTAGGAATTTATTCATTTCATCCAAATTGTCTAATTTGTTGGCATATAGTTAGTTATTCATAATATTTTCTTAGAATCCTTTGCATTTCTTTGGTGTCAGTTGTTACTTGTCCTCTTTCATGTGTGATTTTACTTATTTGAGTCCTCTCCCTCTTTGGTGAGCTTGGCTAAAAGTTTGTCAATCTTGTTTATCTTTTCAAAGAAACAGCTCCTGATTTCATTGATCTTTTGTATTGTTTTTACAAACTCTATTTCATTTATTTCTGCTCTGATCTTTATTATTTTTGTAGGTTAACTAACTGGTTTTCTTTTCCTGCTTTTAAGAGTCTCTTTATCTTTCACCGTTGCCATTTTAATTATAATATGTCTTGGTGTGGGCCTCTTTGGGTTCATCTTGTTTGAGAGTCTCTGCACTTCCAGGACTTGCGTATCTTTTTCTTCACCAGGTTAGGAAAGTTTTTAGTCATTATTTCTTCAAATAGGTTCTCAATACCTTGCTCTCTCTTCTCCTTCTGGTAGCCCAATGATGTGGATGTTGTTACGCTTCATGTTGTCCCAAAGATCCCATAAACTATCCTCATTTTTTAAAATTATTTTTTCTTTTTGCTACTCTGATTGCATGTTTTCTGCTACCTTGCCTTCCAAATCACTTTTTGGTTTCTCTGCTTCATCTAAGCTACTGTTTGCTCCTACTGGTGTATTATTCATTTCAGATGTTGTGTTCTTCATTTTTGACTTTTTAATGGTTTATATGTCTTTTTTATGTTTGCTATCTCTTTGTTGAAGTTCTCGCTAAGTTGCTAAGTCTTGAGTATCCTTCTGCCCTTTTTTTGAACTCTCTATCTGATAAATTCTTGGCTACATTTCACCTATCTCTTTTTTTTTGAGATTTCTCCTGTTCTTTCATTTGGGGTATGTTTCTTTGTCACCCCATTTTGATGGTCTCTGTGTTTATTTTTATGTATTAGGTAGATTTTATATGACTTCTGATTTATATGAATCTGTCTACCTTGTAGACAGGATCCCCGCTGGTTTTCACAGCCTGATGTTATATGGGTGCCTCTTTCCAGCTCTGGTGCTCTGGGCCGGGGAGCCTTACATGAGGTTGAGACCCCATGGTTCTCAGGGAGAACTTTTTCAGCTAAGATATTTTTTCAGAATCTCAGCCACCACCCATGGGCGTAAGCCCAGCCCTTTTCACATTTCTACCCTTCCTACCAGTCTCAATGTGGTTTCTTCTGTAAATCCTTGGTTATAAGACTTCTCTTCAGCCAGTCTTCAGTTGGTTATTCAGGTTGATTGCTCTCTATTTTAGTTGTAATTCTAGTTTGGTCCTGAGAGGCGGTAAGTGCAACATCCACCTACTCCACTGCCATCTTGGAACTCTTCAAAGTGCGTTTGCAAAAATTTGATCATATTTCAACTGTAAGTTTTATAAGTTCTAAATATAGATCAAATATTTTTAAAAGGCTTAAATATTTGAATTAAGATGTGCTCTAAGTATAAAATATATACCAGATTTTGAAGATTAGTAAGAAAAAATATAAAATATGTTATTAATAATTTTTATATTGGCTACATGCTGAAACAACAATATTTTGGATATATTGGGTGAAATAAAATATGTTATTAAAATTAACTTTACCTGTTTCTTTTAACTTTTTTACGTGTCTACTAGAACATTAAAAATTATAAATGTAGCTCATATTAGGTTTCTCTGGAATAAAACTGATCTGACCTTACTTTATGACCACTCCCTAGGGCTAGCCAAAAACTGTCAGCTGGTCCTACTACAAGGTTCAAGGGTTTTAATTCTAACACCCTTCAGCTGAAGAAAATGCCATTAACCTGCAGTTTATTCTTTGTGTTAGCTTCCATACCTATATTTGAATGATGATTGCTTTGGGATCTTTGAATTTTCTTGATGTCTCCCTACATAGCACACTTACATAGTTTATGCTTTTTAAAAAAAGATTAGCAAGACTTTTAGAAAATACCAAAATTAGAAAAATAGACTTGGAAAGAGTATTCCAAAATTGTTGCTTTCAACTACTTACTCTGTGTGGGGAGAAAACCTGTCCAAGTACTTTCTGCTCTGCAGTAGTATATCCAGACCACTGCTGGTCAGAAGCCTTCCTGTTAATTTCTCACCAGAAGTGACTGGAGCCAAAAATGTAGCCCTAGACACTTCCACAAATAATTACAAAGCACCAATATTTATTAATGAAAACCAGGTGATGGACCATGAACCACATTATTCAAAAACTAGACTAGCTAGAATGGAACATATGGGGTTGAAGAATGACAGGAGCCTGGGTTAGGAGTTATGAGGATGGGACAGGAATACAAACTCTGCTGTGAATTCACTGTGACTCATCGGGCATATTGTTCACACACACCCTTGCTCATCTATCAAGCGAGAGGGTCGAGGAAGAGGGTCTGTAGGTCTTCTAATCCCAGCCACTTGCCATCGGCAGCTACAAGAACACCAAGGCATGTCACTTGGGCTGGAGAATGCCAAAGCTGCAGGCCAGCAATCTTGCTTGGGGGCGAGGTGCAGTGCTAGGATAGTCAACAGGCCCTGTGACCCTGCTGCCTGTAACCTTGCCCCTGGTCAGTGACCTCTTCCTTAGTAGTGTGTGTTCCGTCACACACAGCTTTGCAGCATCAAGTGTCTTCACATTTTAAAACCATTTGAAGTATTCATCAAATTAACATTTAGAAAGCATATATCAGTACTAATTTTTACTCTCACCACTGTGTATGAGAGGGCTTATTTCAGAGCACTGTATTTCTGCTTAGGGATTATAAATGACATTGAAGATTTTTTTCCATGTGTTAATTGGCAAGTTTTATTTCATCTCTTATGAATTGACTTTTTCATCCTTTGCCCTGTATTCTTTAGGGCTTTTGTTTTAATGATTTGTAAGCACTTTACTTTTATACAAGGTGGGGAAATGTAGGTTTATAGTGATTATGCAAAAAAAGAGGAGTTTATTCTTGTATTATTATTTATTAATTATATTATTTTTCATACAAACAACTGTAAACCTACTTTTGCTCCATCCTGTATATGTTAACCCTTTCTTGTTACATATTTGCAACTCTTTCTTGAAAAAATTTTCCCACTTTGTGACTTATCTTTTAGTTTGGTGCATAAGTTACTTTTAACTTATAGATATTGACACTTTCAGGTGGTCATATTTATCTATCTTTTGTAAAAATACTATTTAATTTTATATTTTTAAAGCACCTTCTCCATTTCCAATAAAATAATCTCACATACAATAGTTATCTATTTTTCTTTATAGCAATTTTAATCTATAGTGATTTGTTTTGGCATATGGCGTGAAATAACAATCTAAATTCTTTTTCTCTGTATAATCAATTATCTCTCACACTGTTTGTTAAATAAACTATCCCATTCCTTCTAGCTTCCACACCCATTTAATCTAGCCTGTTGTTGACATCATCTGAGAAAACTTTTTGTCTGCAAGTTTGAAGAGCACAATTATACTGTATCAGTCCAGTGTGAATTACGTATGGTTGTTAGGACGGGTGGATGGTATGCTCGAACTGCAGAATGAATTATTGATATACCTAAAACCAAAAATTTGGATATAAACTGAAACGTTTTAATTATGGAAGTTTTAAGCATGTTTAATTGGAAGTTTGGTTGAGACTAGCTGACTAGTGAACTGGGTTTCATTTATAAACACTGACCTTTGAACCTCTAAACTCAAGAGCAGGGTCCTCATCGGGGCGGAGCAACACATCGTCTCTGGGATTAAGAGGGTTTTCCTGTGGTGACCTGATATCTGTCACAGCATAAGCAAGCGGACCAGGGGGTCTGGTTGTGATTTGGGTTATTTCTTCCTGAGGCAGTTGCTTTTCTCCTGGTGGGTAGTGTGGGGACCAAATCACTTCAGTGGGCATACAACATCCTGCAGGAGGAGGAAACCCATTCTCCTGGCTTGCCGGGCCAACCACCCCCTTTCCAAACCAGGATGCCAGCTTTTGATGAAAGTCAAGTCCTTTTTAGGGCCACATGTTGACCATGGGGTGCCACGGGCCTTTCTGAACTCTTCCTTCCCAAGGATGTAGGGTTCAGAACCATATGAGGTCATGGAAAAAGAATTTCACGTCATCAGGGTTTATTGTTTCTGAGCCACTGAGGGTGTACCCTGTGTTCTTTTGAGGTTAGAAATTGCTTTAATTAAGGAAATACAACAAAATTCATGACACCTTCTCACCCTACACACATTTTGAAGGGCTCCAGGAAGACTCAGATTGTTAGAACAGAGTCAGCAGAGACTTCTCAGGTGACTTGGTTAGGATCGAGTGGCCACCATGCCGACTCCTTCTATGAGAACGTCTGCTGCTTTTTAGAGGCTGTTAACTTTATGCTCAATATACTTGAGTGTGTTGATACTTGTCTTGAGTTCATTTTGCATTTTGTTTCTCTCCTGTTGAGGGGAATTGAAACGAAATTATGAGAGTTGGGGTTGGTGGTGAAATGATCCCTAAACCTTTTCAGTTCAGAAAATGCACATGACTTAGCTGGCTCTCTGCATGCATCTTCCAACGGGCCTCCGCCCTCCCATTTGTCACAGTGTTCCTCCCTTCCCTTAAGACATGGTTCAAAATGCTTCCCATGTTAACACCAAATCAGAGAATGTTCTTTTGTCTTTCTCATGCTCACACCCTGCTAACCCAACATCATATGTGAAACTCTAGAGGAATTGTGCCCATTTTGCACAATGTCTTAAACTTCTATTATTTTTCTCTGCATGAGCTCCTTGGCTGCAGAGCTGGCATATTCAAACACTCTTCATAGTGTCTAGCTCTGCTGAGCCTAGAAATATTCCTTTTGGAAGTGCCTTAATTAAGATAGCAAAGAGTCTCATCTGTTTGAGTAAGTTTGTTACACACTCAGGTAAACTCAGAAGGATGATACATTACAGAAAACTTTCTCAAGCCCTGATATTGTTGGGATAATGGACACTGAAGCGTTCGATAGTGAGGATCAGGAAGGACGGAAGGGAGCTAATGTTATTCTAGAGAGACCTCCATTCACAAAGACATCCCCTTCCCTCTTGAGGGTTTAACAGTGGAAAACCGAAATTGTCAGGATTCCTTGGGTCATAAGTGATAGATACCCAACTGAAACTCAAAACAAGGGTATTTAATGGCCACGGAAACTGGGAAGTCCAGGAGTGCAACTGAGTTTGGGCACAGATGACTGCAGTTTCTCAACATTCTTGTTCTCTGTTTTGCCTTCCTCTGTGTTGGCTTCATTCTCAGGCAGGCTCTTTTCAAGTGAAAGCAAGGGTGCTTTCTAGTAGCAGCACCCTGTAGCTTGGAAAACCCAAAGGACAGAGAGAATGCCTCTTTCCAAGTAGTCCAACCAAAGTCCTGGGATGGATCTCAGTGGCCCACTTTGGCTCATGGGACCTCCTCTGAAGTACTCACTATGGCCAGTGGAATAGGGTATTTTTATTAGCCCAGCCTCATCGAGGCACCCAACCATAGGAGCAGGAGTTAGGAGCAACCTCTCCCAAACTGTGTGATGGCCCACCTAAGGGAAACAAGGCTGTTGTTCCCAGAGGAGGGGATGCTGGGCAGGTTGAACAACTGCTGCCCACTTCAACTGATGGTAGAGGAATGGTTTGAGGAGATTCTTCATTCTGTTCTGGCTGAGTCTGAGATCATCCTTTACCTTGGACAAATATATTAAGTCTGGAATGTACAAATGATGCCAGGCTGCTGCCAGAAAGATGTTGGGCTCTACAAGTAAATTGTCCCCATAACTCCATCCTCATGTCTATATTTAGGTTACACGAGCTACCTCTATTGTCCCTTGGCATCCTCATGTAGCACATTCCCAAGGCTGTGGGTGCAAATGAAGCCTTTGTAGTTCGCTTTCTGCCTATTGGCCTGTCTTCTTTCCCTGGGTAGCAGCACGTATTATATTCCATGAGGTTACCATGTGTTTTAACGCACTGCCTCCCTCTTTCGATCCCCAGATGTTGACCTGCAGGAGAGACACAGTCAGCCCCTTCGGCCAGTCCCCTCTGCCTGACGGGGGTGTTCTGCATCACGTTCTTCCCCACGAGAATCAGTAGGAGGCAGTAGAGGAGAATTGCACTGTGAAGCTGAAACTTTGGAGTCTAACCCTCGCTCAAAAACTCTCCAACTGGGCGATTTTAAAAATGCCTCTGGGTCAATTTCTTCCTCTTTGTGTAATTATGCCTTTTTCAAACTAGTTGGTCTTTAAGGTCCCTTCATGCTCTAGTGCTCCTCCAGTCTGAGAATCCGCTATACCAGCTTCAAGCTTTTCCTCTGAAGCTTAGAGAGAGTAGTGCTTATCTCCTAAAATAATTTCTGGAGAATAGATACAAGGAGATAAGAGAAACCCAACTCCTTCACTGAGTAGGCATGTGACTAATGGCAAGTCATTCACCTTTCTGTGACTCACTTTCTCCATCTTTAAAATGAGACTACAGGATGTCATGAGGGCGAAATGGTTTACTACTTGAAGGGTGCCCGGGACATAGCATCGGCTATCGCTATTGCTGTTAATTAATGTAATGTATAAAATAAAGGAAATGTTTTATATTTTAGGAGCTCATATCTGTTAAGTACTGATGGTGACAAGAACTCATGTCTCATGAGACAGAAGGTCTCATTTTTGGTAGTTATAATTATTATCATTATTAATTATTGTATAATCATTGTTAACCCTAAAATATTTGAAGATACCACCAGGCCTCTTCTTAATCATTCCTGTAGTCTTCGATTTCTTTTTATTGCTTTCATAACAAGACTGGCCAACCTGGACATACAGATTTGTTCAGGTTTGTTAATGTCCCCTCTAAAGGAGGCACCTTTAACTTAACTTAGATGGGATCTAAGCAGTGCTAAACCTATCACTTCCCTCCAACATGTAATTCCATTTTTATTAGTGCTGCCTGAGACTGGATTTCTTTTCTAGCAGCCAGGTCATGTTTTGAGCTCAAATTTAGCTTGTAGCTAAGAAAGACCTGAATTGTTTTCATATAAACCATTGGAAACTAATTTTAGAATTCAAGTTCCTCTGTCTTACCTAATCAATGTCACCTTCCGAGATAAATATTGAAAACATTCCAAGAACAGATTGAGGAAATCCTGACTCCAGGTATTTTATGTCAGTTAAATATACCACATTTTAGTTGTTTATATTTTTAAAAGGAAATGAGAGGAGCGGTGAGACACCGAGCGCCCAGCTGATCAGAGCAGTCATGCTGTGATTGGAGGGCATCATTAACCGGGGTCAGCCAGGCTTTAGTCTGTGAGGCTGGAGGCAAGGGCTTCAGTGCAATAGTCTTCAAAACTTTGCTTAAGCCTGTTCACAGGATTTCTTGGTGCTCGTTTGTTTGCTGTGGTGGTGTTTATGGGAAACTAAAGGTATCATTGAACAATATTAGAAGTTCCTTCCCCAAATAGGCCTAGGATACGTCACTGAGTTTTTCATTTTAACATACCGCTTTCCCATAAATGAAACTTTGCCTTCTATCTTACACATAACATTGGTGTTTGATAGGAATGTACCAACTACTGTATTGGCCATCTACATTAATTGTCCAAATGGAGTTTTGATTGTTCAATAAAAAGGAAGATATCTCCAAGTTCAGATATTCCTCCATTTCTAAAGGAATAGAAGTATAGACTCAAACACTAACTGTTCATGCACATAAGAAAACCGTACCTAAGGATTTTATTATTCTGTTCCTTTTCTTTCCATTGTATTGAATACAATATAATACACACATTACATACAAAGCTTCTACACATCTGTCCATATGTAATATGCATATATACATACATATATGTATCAAAGCACCTAGATTAGGCTGTGATAAAATCTTATTACCCTAGGTCGATGGCATTCCTGCAACCTACCTGTTATTTGTTAAAGTACGCATACTGGCCTGACTCGGGTTTTCTCAGTGAGTGCATCTGGCTTGCAGTGATCATCGATTATTTTTATAAAGGCTCATTAATCACTTGTCTGATTTCTGGAAAATAAATTCAAAGTACACATTGTTAATGTCAAGCGTACACATTTTGATTTCTGGAATCCACTCTTATTTTAAAAATTGAGAAAACATTTCTTCATTTTGATTCTTTGGAGAGTTCTCTTATTCTCTGCAATCTTATTTAAAGATTCTTAACCATGCATCTTAAACTGTTTCTTTGGGCTCACATCGCCTTTTCTTCAGTCCTCAGTCCTATTGGCCTCCCCTTGCACTGACTGACTGTTCCCGGATCACTGAGCACTCATGTCGCTGGGTCTATCATGTACTTTGTGCATTTCACCGCCGCCCGCCGTGTTCCTGGACCACTCCTTCAAGGAGCTCCTGCAGACGTTTTAGCATACCTGCTTCCTGTCACAAGCCCCTGGCTCCGCCCTTTCCCTGGGTCAGTCTCAGTAGATTTCATCGCCTGCCACTCCACTGCGGCAATGGAGGCCCAGGGGCCCACACCGCCTTGCCTTTCCCCCTTGCGGAGGCATTCTAGTCATTGTGACAAGAGTGAGGAGACAAAGAGGATGTGCTGTGTGTCCCATTCCTCTGAACCTCGACCATGCAAGTATCCGCGATCCCCTCTGCGCCTTCCCACTACCACCCTCACCTGAGTGCCATGGACTGGAAACCGGGAACCAGGAACCGCTTACTGTCTACGGCCAAGGCACTCACCCTTACACTCTGGCCTGGAGAAGAAATGTGTTTCTCTCTAGTCATCTGGCATTCATTCAATGAAACCTTATACTGCTAATTATTTTTATATGTGAAATTAGAAATATTCAGATAGACAAAAGTTACTTGGTGTTTAGTTTTTTATGTCCCCTAAAGTAACTAACTCATGTTCCCAAAAATGTTTCATTCCAGCCCTAGGATAATAGGATTGATTGAAACCATAAATGGAAAACAGAAGCAACAACAATAAAAACCATGATCCATTTGAATGAATTAATTAAAATAGCAGAGACTTGGTGCTCTCCTTGAACTTCACTGTAAAGTTTTCAGTCATTGGGGCTCAGGGGGCTAGGTGATGGCCGTTGGTGAGTTTTACTGTGGCACCTAGTTTCAGGTGGTGTTGGCTTCTTGGAAGGAATGATAAAGAACATTGATAAAAACGAGAAATAAAGAAGGAAAAAGAGAGGAGAAAGAGGAGAAAGAAAATATCCAAAATAAGTGAATAAGGAGGGGAGAAGAAAAAGAAAAGTTATAATTTCACATTCCAAGGAGCACACTAGTAAAGAGGAATCTAATGACGAGGCAGAGGGTTTATTTTCCATTTATTTAGGCTCGTGGCCTGACTTCACTCTGGCATTCATTGTATACATGGGCCAAGGCAGGTTTTCCAGACCAGTTAAGCTTCTTCCTAACCTGCTGGAATGTCATTCTTGGATGTCACAGAAAGAAGTGTCTTGGCTCCTAGATCCCTGGCTGAGTGAGTCGAAGAATTTATCAACCCACAGATATGCATCTGACTCTACTGGAGATAGAAGAAATATAAGTAAAGTTTTTTTTTTTTCTTCATGGGGCTTATTAGCCAGATGAAGAGATAAAACCTATGGGAAAAAAAGAAATAACAACCTTTGGTCTGTACGCAGCAAGTGCTCAAGAGGGGCTGTAAAAATAAGAATCCAGCCACACAGATGAGTAGGAGTCATGGTGGGACTTTCTATGATGAAGAGGAAACAGCACAGCAGCTGGAGCTGGAATACATGGGTTCAAACGGTGATCGTGCCACTTGCCTAATATGTGACCTTGGCCATGTTGTTTCTCCCCATGATGGCTCAGTTTTCGAGTGTGTAAAATGGTACCTATAACGTGTATTTTACAAAGCCCCTTTCAAACACATTATCTCAGGTAATCCTCTCGGCAGCCCTGTAAAGTGTGAAGCACTGTATAAAGGTAGCTCTCCTTACCATTCTGCTGGAAGCTTGCTGGAGAATGTGCTCAGAAGAGCATTCCCAGGGGGACAAGGCTTTCTTGCCCTGCATTCAGAGGAAGTTGGAGCTACTGAAGGAGGCAGACTTTTCTATCAGCCTGGGAGAGGCAAGAAAAGGACACCAGAAGCCTTGATTCTTCTGGAGTCTCCCGGCATCTTATCCCACTTTAGTTCTTTCCCGAACTTCCCAGATGTACGGATGTGCAGATGTGCAGATGCATAGGCTGGAGGCGCAAGCCCAGATGAATCCAGAGCTGAGCAGGTCAGCTGGCTCAGCCTATGGGAAGCATTCTTACCCTACAGCAAAGAAAACATATATGGAAACATATATAGAAATATAGACGGAAATTTCCTCTCACTTACTCACCCTGGTATTCTGACATTGGGATGAGGAATGTAACTTTAGAAGTTCAAGACCTGGGTCCAACTTCTTCGGCAGAGGCTACTTGTAAAGTAAGGAAGCTATTACAGGTGCACATGGAAGATCTTCACAAAAAAGTATGGTTTTGTCCTTAGAAATAAGAGGATACATATCCCTCACTTACTTTTAAAAAAATGTTTTCTCCTATTGCCTTCCTTTCCTTCCTGTTTGCTTCATCCTCCTCTGCTGCGCTTTTTTTTGTGTCCTGGGAAACGCTTCTCAGGCAAAACAAGGTCCCTGTCTGCATCTCTCCACCCTCTGATCCCAAATTTCTCCAGAAACTTGAGCAGGTCAGACCATATTGTCTTGGAGACTCAGGGCGGAATAAAACGAAGAAACTTTTAATTTTGACAGAATGGGTAAATGGGATTATAAAATTTAGGTGGGATTGGAAAAAACGCAGTCTGTCTTCATCCTTATAATTATCTACATCACTTAAATGATTATGATGTCGACAATGATGATGACAGTACAGTGATAACATGAATGCCAGCTGGTCTCTCCAGTGTTTACTGGGGGCAGGCACTGTGCTAAGTATTGCATGTGAATTATATCATTTAATTCTCCCAGTGTTCGAGGTAGGTTAAATTATCATCAGCTCTTCCATATGTGGTTGTCAATGTTCAAAAAGAGCCAAAGATCAAACAGCAAGAGAAGAGGCAGGACTTGAATTCAAACTCAGACAGCTAAGCACCAAAGTTCCAGATTTTAATTCCTGGCTGTGGGTTCGCAGGAGGGACCAGTGCCCCAGCCATTTTGTGCGTCTGCCTCTTCCAGGATGCATCCCATTCAGTTACACATCTGAACACCCTGCAGAGCGATCCTCTTTCCAACCAGTGTGAACACGGGCTTGGGCTTGCAGAGGTCTCGCGCGGAGTTCAGACGTTTGATGTAAAGGACGGGGGAACCAGGAGGCTGATTCCCTCAGCCTTCAAGAGAGCTTAGTTCTCTAAAGGTGACCAGCTGAAAGGGGAGAATAAGGTATGCGAAGGCAGTAGAAGATGGGAGGGCTTCAATTCCAATGCTGCTTTCACAGGTCATTGCACCATCTTGCTTGTAATAATTAACCCCGAAGGTCTCACAAGCCTCCGCTCCTCCTCCCAGTTCGCTCTTTCTACACAAATGCTGGTAGTTTTGAATTATGCTGTCTCTCCAGTATTCCCATTCCCACGATGCCATTTACGTACAGGGCACTTCCCAGCTACCATAAGGTATACTGTAAGAATGTTCTCATTGTAGATATTGCATCAGAATAGGCCTGGAAATGAAACACACTAACAGAGTAGGTTTTAAATAAAGGGACTGTTTACAAAGTGGGGGAGGTTTAAAGGAAATTAACAAGGAATGGTGAAGCAACCCATGGCTGGCAACTGCGGATGCTAATAGCACACAAAGGCGAGAGGGGGCTCTGGGGCCCCAGTGTTCTTCAGAAGCCAGACAAGACAGCAGTAGTGAAAGCAGAGGAGTGCCTGGCAGGGGCTGTGACTTTCAGCCCGTGGTTCACAGGGGACTATCCAGTGAGTAAATGCAGCGAACTCGTCTCCTTTCCTGTGATCTCCCGCTGGTGCTTTCCACGGTAGAACCCAACCAGGGCCAGGAAGCAAGAATGTCCAGTAAAAGAGCTTCATAAAGTTCAGGCTCCTGGAGATATGCAGGGTAGAGAACAGGAGCAGGTAGACTCGATTGTGAGGCAAAAAATGAAAGAGCCAGTCTCGATGTTGGCATTTTTTCTAATGTAAAGACCTCACGCTTACTTTTCTGTACGTCTCACTTCACTGTGCAAAAGGCCTATAGATTCTTTCTGTGGGTTTAGCAGGGAGTGTTATCCTGCCAGCGAGGATAAATCTACCCTATTTGAGCTTCCTCACAGTGCAGTCACTGAAAAGACCTCTCTCTTCAAACACTAAATTTCCTGGGCTTTCAGGGCTGTGTTCTCCAGGGACTTCATAGCCCTGTCATCTCTGAACCTTGTCTGTTGATGTCAGTTCAGAAAGGTGGTGAGGCAGAGCCCCTTAACCTCTCCTCCTGCTCCACGTTCCTGGGGGCCTCCTCTGGGGATAGGTCTTTCTTTCTCTGACAGCAGTGCCTGGACCTCCTGAAGAATGAGACCCCGGAGCATCTGAGCTCTGCATTTTGTTCACCCACTACCCTCGGTCAGGACCCAAACTGGATCACACTTTTCCTTGGCAGCCCATCCCATCCTTCTCTAACTTTTCTACTTAGAAAATAACCCCCTACGCTATTCAAAGTGTAGTTCACCAGCCCACAGTATCAGCATCACCTGAGAGCTTGTCAGAAAGGCAAAGTCCCAGGACCCAGACCATATTTCTGAGCCAAATCTGCCCTTTCATAAGACCCCCTGTTGGTTCATATGTAATTAGTTTGAGAAGGATTAATATAGCCTATGCCCACTATTAAGAAGCTTGCAGTGTCATTTTGACTATCTTCCTTCAGAATTTATAGTAGGTTAAAAAGCTTCTTCTCAGTAATAGAGGAAGTATTGAGGTTTATGTGTGCTTTGAGATCTATATATTACTATCGTATGTATTCAACAGTTTACATTTTTCAAAAAGCTTTCAGGTTAATTACTGGAGGCTCATAACTCTATGAAATATCTAAGGCAGATGTTCTTAACCCCACTTTCCATATGAGGATCCGAGGCATGATTAATGAGCTGGGTCGTCTGCTAGTAGAATGGATCTGGGAGTAGATGTCAGGCCTTGGATCTCATTTTTTTAGCACATTGGAAGGGACTTCTCTTCCCTCCCTCTACCTTTTCCCACATCACTGTTTTTCAGCATGTGGTCCACATCCCATCTATATCCCAATTACCTGGTAAAGGGGGACAAACTTGTTAAACAAAAATAGATTCCTAGGCTCCATCAAGACATAATGGATCCTCTTTTGCTCTCTAAGACTTTGAGAATCACTTTCTTCCGTGGTTAGAAAGATCAGACTTAAGATAAGAGGAGGAAGGAATTTTAGGCTGACTTATGCCAATGAAAGACTTTGCAGCAGAAGAGGAACATTTTCTCCCAGGCTGCCCAGCAGTTGAGAGGACTGTCGAAGAGTTTGGGAGGAAAAAGCAGCAAGTTGGTTAGGGCAGCAAAGAGTGGACACCCCTCGGGTTTGGCGGTAAAAGCAGAGGAACCAGCCGTGGAAAGAGAAACGTTGTGGCGCTTCTGCTAGTTAAAGAGTATGAGCAAGAGGTGGGAAATGGAGGGATTACATTAGCAGAAAAGGGAACAGAAAAAAAGAAGGAAAAGTGGAAGAAAGGAGAGATGGAGAGTCAAGGAAAGAGAGACATGTAGCGAGCCATAAAAAAGGGAGAAAAAAAGAAAAGGAGGTGACAATTGGCAAAACGAAATCTGTGAGTGCTTGCTTTGCAGCTTCTGTGTTCCTTGATCCAGGGTCTTGGGACCTGGTGATACTTGCCGCTGCATTATAAGCCTCAGTTGACAAAGTTGGCATCCGAATGGATCTGTAAAGCTGCGACTCCTGGGCACTGTCCCTGAAACATCAGTGACGACGGGATTCTAGATGCAGACTGAAAAGGCCTGGCTCCTTGTGCGCGTTTTAATGAATCGCAGACTGTTGTTCCTCTCATACTTAACTTAAAAGCAATTAATTCTAATGAAGTAATAAAAAGACACTGAGATTGGAAAAAGCAAAAATGTCTTCATTTAAAGATAATGTGATCATGTGTGTAGAAATTTTTAGGGAATCCATAAAAGAGTTACTAGAGCTAATAAGTAAATTTAGCAATATCTCAGAAGACAAGGTCAATATTTTAAAACTGTATTTTTAATTGTTGCCTTTCTATTACTAGCAATGAACATTTGGACACTGAAACATACACCTCTCTATGGGCTCACAGGTCACTTACCCAAGGAAATACACACATATTTCCTAGCTCTGTCCACTGAGTTCACCTAGAAGCCATGATATCCACATAGCAACAAGCACACCTAAAATCCAGATCTTCGTTTCTAATAAATAGAACAAGGAGTCCTTGGAGAAACGGCTGATCCTAGAGCTGGGGCAGACACTCCTACCACCAACAGTCTCTAGAGCGACAGCAGGAACTCATAGGCACTTCTCAGAAACTAAGTCTTTGGTTCAGGTGACAAGCACAAGGCCACAGGGCCAATCCCTCCCCCTGGGTGGGAGAAAGATGTGAGGATTTGGAGCCTCTGGAAGAGAGAGTGGAAAGATAAACTTGTTGAGTCTGATTGTGTGTGTATTATATGTTTTAAATTAAGCTTTTTATTCCAGATAATGTAGATCCACACACAATTACGAGAAATAATACAGAGAGATCCCTTATGCCCTTTATTTATTTTCCCTCAAGAGTGCCACCTTGCAAAACTATGATACAGTATCACGACCAGGATATCGACCCCAACATTGTCAAGACACAAAACATTTCCACCCTGACAAGGGTGCTTCCCGTTGCCCATTTACAGACACACTCAGTTGTCTACCACGCCTAGCCCTCGAAAAACTGGAAACAACCTGGCTGTCCTTCAACTAGTGAATGAGTCAATAAACCTGTTCATCCTTAGAGAGACATGGTCTAGAGCTGTAAGGAGAGGATCTTGTGGGCTCTGAGGCATGTGCAAGAAGTTAAAGGTCTTCTCCTCTGCTCCAGCCCTGTGCTCTACTGCAGCGGGGAGGGCTAGGAGCAGGAAACAGAGCAGCAGGTGTGGCAGAATTGTCAGGCTAGATTTACCTGTGTTGGCTTGTTCTCCACAAGCTGGCCCCCTTTATGGCCTTCTAAAAAGATAGTAGGGTCTTCAGAGTAGCTTGGGAGGTAAACCCACATTTCTTGAATACTTGAACGTTGCAGGAACTAACCAAGGATTTTTGGTAGGGAATCTTAGCTCCCTTAGCATTCTATGAGGTAGAGACTATTATCCCCTGAGGCTCAAAGGAGTTAGGTCTGTCAACCTGTGGTATTTGGTGCCAATTCAGTGCCAACAAGAATCCCCAGTTTGGGGTGCAGTGAAGAAGAAAATCTTAATTCAGTGCAAAACAACTCAATTGTGATAGAGCATGTCCGCAGAACAGCTCTGGGGTCACGCCCCTCTCCAGTTAGACAGCGCTGCCCTGTGCTGCGCCCATCTGCTTTGCTGCGCTACTCTGCTCTGCTTGCTCAGCTTCGCAGCTCTGGTTTCACCTCAAGAGCAAAACGCACACCACAACTCTCCCTGGAAAAGCTAACTCCCCTCGAGAGAACACAACGGGAGCTGCCTTATATGGACAGAAGTCCCACCCCTGGTCCCTGATTGGTCCATCCTGATGCAAATGAGGACTTTGAATCCTCACAGTTTGATTGGTCTAAACATACTGTTCTGAGTGGTCAGAACAGAGCCACTCTGATTGGTTGGAGATAAGCAGCTCAGATTGGATGGGGAAAGTCTATTGGTTGAAATAGAATTGCAGGAAACCTTTATAAGGGCTTGCTCAGATGGCAGAAACAGTGCAGGCTGCCAGTTCAGTGCAGATCAAGTAGTGCAACGCAGAGGCAAACAGTTTAGCACAGAGGCTTCACCGGGAAGACCAAAGTGCAGTTTGTGTGAGAGGCCCTGTGCAGAAATGACTGAGTGTTGGGTTTTGATTCTTAAAATTCGATCCTAGTTAGCCACCCGGAGCCTGTTTAGTAGGTGTGTTTTTTTCCCTCAGGGTTCATAGGTTATTTACCTAAGGAAACACAGATGTTAAATCAGGTTACGTTTTGAATCCTGGGATGTTGAATTTGAGGTATATACTCTTTCCCCCACACCATGTGGTTTCAAATTATAGCATCACCACAAAAGAAAAGCTACTCAAGTGCCATAACAAAGAGGAGAGAGAAAGGGGATGTTGCTGAGTGAGGGGCTTTTTGGTCTTGGGGGCGCCATGATATGGAGCCAACTGACTGGGTAGGAGGGTCTATGAGCCTCTGAATTTCTAACGATATAATCAAGAGTGAAAGCATGGGCACAAAATAGATTCCCTTTGAAGTTCATTATCTTCAGAAAGTTTTCCACCCTCCAGCCACTCTCACACTCCAGACTTCTTACTTCTTTCCTCTTCTCAGCGTATTTGGGTTGGCTTCTTTTCCCACCTCTCTCACTCTCAACCGAAGACAGAGGATCCAATGCAGGAAGCAGACAAATTTGGGTTTCAGCCCAATGCCACTTGCTGTGTAAGCTTTGGCAATTTGTTTTATTGCTTAATTTCTGGGGATTGCATTTTATGTTATATTATGTTATATTATATTGTGTTATATTACAGCCTTCTTTATAGTGTTATTATGAAGGCTAATGAGATAATGTATGCCAGATGTCTAGCAAGTTTTCTGGCATATCACAAATATCAATAGATTATATACATACACATACATACTGTCTTGAATGCAGAGACTTTTGTCTCTTCTGCCTCCCACCATACCATAAGTCTATTCTTCTGGAAATGTCATGTCTGGTCCACTTTTCCCAGCAATTTTTGCCAGAGGAAGCCAATCCATTAAATAAGCAGCCAATTTTTTTTCACCCAGATTTCCTTTCAACATATTCTTCTGATTGTTTGATGCAGCTACATGCATGTTTACCTTTCTCCCCCTACTTACAACCTCCAGTGGTGAAAAGAATGCACAGCTCATGATGATGGCTTTACTCCTCTTCGCCTTCGTCTCCGTGGGTAAACTGATTTCACTTTTTTGCATTTTGGGATCCTCATCTAATATAAAATGGAAATAAGATCCCTCCCACCCACTTCAAAGGGTTATTATAAAAGCCCAATAAGGTATACTGTGTAAAATATTTAGAAAACCTCAGAATGCTAAGTGAATATAAGGCATTGTTATTGAAATACAGAGCTTCTAAAGAGCTTTACTTTTTAGCTCTGTGATCATTTGTCTTTTGATGTGGAGCACACAACCACAAATTCTCAGTGTGATGCAAAAATAAACATTTATTTCTCACACATCTGTGGAGCTCGGCTGGTGCAGGCTGGGCTAGCTCTTACATCTGGGGGGTGGTTGGAGCTTGGCTGACCATGCTGGGCCTGGCTGAGTGACTCGGTTACACGTGTTTCTCATCTTCCTCCCAGGATTAGTGGACTAACCCAAGCATGTCTTTCTCAGGGTGATAGTGGAAGCATGACAAAGCAAATGAAAGCAAGCATGGCTTCCTGAAGCCTAGGCTTGGAATTGGCACACTGTCACTTTTGGTGGCCAAGCAAGTCACATGGCCGAGCCCCGAGGTAGGGTCTGTGCACCACTCACTGTGGGAGAATTTTTCAAAATTTCATGAGAAGGGGCAAGATACAGGGAAGGGTGATAATTGGAGACATTAATGCAAATTTGCCACACTGTGTTTCTTGCCCAGTACTTGGACAGGATTCCCTGGACGCCCAGCAGGGGCTCAATGTTCTTGGAAAGAAAGATGCTGGGCTCCAGTGGAGAAACGGAGCTCATCACCTTTGTCATGGCAGATTGGCTCTAGGATCCAAGGGCAAAACTCCTTAGTTTACGTAGTGGAGAACATGAAGCGACCATCATAAATTTTGGTCTCTGCTTCTGTTCCTACCCATTGCTTTTTTGTATGAACTTAGATTCATTTTTCACTTTCCCAAGATTATTGCTTTCATAACAGTGGAAAAATATTCATGATATTCTTCACCCCAAGAGTCTTTTAGGCTTCCATAAGTTACTGAGGAAGGTGGAAGAGCAATATCTACAACATGTGGTTATGGGACTCTTATCTGAGACCATCTTTACTCTCAACTCACATTCACCCCCATAAAAGTTTTCCTCCAGTCTTATTCCTGAGGATACCAGATCTCCATAAACAGATGCCTGGAGCCACCATAGGTTCCTGGCAATGAGATTTTTGCCTGGCGGGTTTATTGTAAATGACTCCAGAGAACTGAGTGAAATATTTCAGAGCCAGAAATTCTGGGTTAGAAAGTTTCAAACCAGAACAGCCTCTTCAAAGGAAGATGAAGATGAGAAGAGAGGGGGAGAGAGTTAGCTTAATGGGTCAGCTCCAGGGCTCCAGATGTTCCTTCAAAAGGGATCTCCCAAATTCCTAGAGCCCAATTTACACAGTGAGTGAGAAAGAAAATGGTCTACAGCATCTTTGATTGAGGCCACATGAATTTATTGAAAGTAGTTGTCAGGAAGAATTGAGGGGTGCTCACACATATGTATAAACACATAGAAACACATCACACGCACACACAAGAGCTCAGTGTTGGTGTCATTAAATGCTTTTATTTTTGCTCCAAAAAATTAAATTCAGGGTTTGGAGTTCTGCCCTTTAGGTTGTCTTCTTGTGTGTTTTTATTTGTATTTTTTAAAAATTAAACAGCTGCTTTTTCAAGAGAGTGAAAAAGGAAAATGTAAGAGAACAACTACTAATCTGCACTGGACTTACATTTTCCTAAGAAGAACCTTTTCAGAACTGTGAGCCTAGGAGCTCAACCTGATGCGAGCTCCCTAGGCCTGAGAAAATAAGCTCCTCTTAGGGTCGCACTGAAGCACCTCAAAGGGCACTCAAAGCTTTGGCCACTTCTCAGCTTTCCTGGGGGTTTCAAGGGCGGAGAAACAACTGTGCTAACTCTGCCCTCCACTTGGGACCAAACATCTATATATTGAGGAGTCGGATGGCTGAATGTTTTCTTTTCCAGCCAGATCATTCGTTCACTCATTCAATACATCTTTAATGAGCACACACTGCCTACCAGGCACTGGCGTGCTGGGACACTATAGTCAGAGGTGAACAAAGCAAGTATGGCCTCTGTCCCCCTGGAATTTGTAGTTTAGTGGGGGTAGGGTGGGAGGGGAGGACCACAATTAATTAATTAAATTTAACTTCATGTAAGTGCCATGAAATAAATAAAATTTAGGGATGGAAAATTGCCCAGACCTCTTCGCACAGTGTGATCAGGGAAGACTTCTCTGAGAAGGTGACATTAAGCTACATAGGCAGAGATCTAATGTTGAAAAGAAGCTAGTTATGTGAACGCTAAGGAATGAGGGATGCAGTGATATGCTGGGCAGAAAGAATCATAATGAGAAGCCTCCAAACAGTGATACAACATGAGGTACTCCCGACCACAGCCAATTCTCCAATCGGCTCTCAGAAAAATCTTTAAAAAAAATATATGGAAGGAGCAAGCAGAAAATCTAGTAGTATAAGTAACAGTAGGGTAACTTAGTTGGTGGCTAGGGAGATTGAGAGGCTCCAGTGAATTTTGGAGATTTATTTTGGTAGAATCAGTAGTGTTTGATGTTGAGTTGAGTGAGCTGCCGGACCAGGTAGGCAAGAGTGCTTTTGAAAAGCAAGAGGGAGGAATTTAAAAAAACAACAACAGAAAACCCTCAAGTTTCTGACTCGAGACTTTGGGTGGATGATCTATTGTCTTCCACTGTAAGAACCTGCTCTTTTGTTGAAAATGTGAATTGAGAAGTCAGGGGTTTTGTATAAATATGTGGACGTTGAGTATTTTTAGACCATGACTGAACCTGAGGGTCTAAGAAACTTCCACTTTTTTTTCTCTGAAGCAGAGAAGCTTTTGGCTTGCACTAGAGAAGCTATGGGATAATTTAACCAAGGTTTTGGTTAGCTCTCTCAGCTGTACTGGAAGTGGGTATGGGAACTTAATACACTCTTACTAAACATGCCCCAGGGAATATCCATGACTACTTTTGGATTTGATGGCAGGGTCAATTGAAACAGCTTGGTTTCATGAGCATAGTTGCTTTCCATCTCTCCTGATGAAAATAGAAGAGGGTTTGAATCAATATAAGCAGGAAGTTTAGTTAAAAACCTAAAGAAAGTTTAAACCATGTGTGTCATGGACTCTGACTTTACATGAGACACAGGTGAGGCTGAATAAACTAATTAAGGAGTGAACTTAGATGAAGATGAGATAATGATAAATATGAGTTCTTATAAAATGTAGTGAACAAAACCTAATACCACAATAAGAATAATGTATTGTAACCAGGTGGAATTTATTGCAAAAATAAAATTGTGTTTGGTTTTAGGAAACGCATTAGGATAGTATACTACATTACTATATTTAAGGAGAAAAATCATGATTACTGATACAGATGCTAAAAAATAAAACTTTGGAAAAAAATTCAACATCCATTCCTAACATAAGCACTCAAGAATGTATAATTAATAGTTACCTGCTTATAAGATAAAAATATATAGTTTGGTCTTAAAATTAGTATCTTACTTGGTGAGAAAATATTAGAGGCATATCCATTAAGATCAGGAACAAAGCAAAAATGCCACTCTCTCCCTTTTATTTAACATTGTACTGGAGATATTAGGCAATGCAATTAGACATGTTACATCAATTACAGGCATGAGAATTGAAAACAAAGAACTAAAACTGCCGTTATTCACAGATGATATGATAGTATGTTGGAAAAACTCAATGATAAAATTAGCTAAAATAATAAAATATTTTACTAAATTTAGGGTAAAATGCATATTTCAAATTAAGATTCAAGAATCAAAAAAATCTTATAAACACAAACAGTGACAATAAGAGAATATGATGACAGAGAAAATAATCCTGTTTAAAATAACAACAGAGGAGATAAAATATTCAGAAACAAGTTCAACAAGAAATGACCACAATTCAAAAAGAGAAATTTAAATCGTTCTTACAAACAAAAAGTAGCCTTGAACAGTGGAAAGACAACTATTTTTTTTTTTTGCTAAAGGTGTCTCAGAATCTTAAAGATGTCATTTCTCCCTTAGTAAATTTATGCATTGATGATAATCCTAATAAAATATCATATTTAAATTTTTTATAGAGAAACTGATACTAAAGTTAATATAGAAAAAATGAACATGCAAATATAACTAGGGAATATTAGGAAATAAAAATGGACTATGATGAAGGATTAGCCTTGCCATAATTTGAAAGATGCTCTAAAGTTTCTGTAATTGCATCAGTGTGGATTTGGTGCATAAGGAGGCAGACAAACTGGTAAAATATAATATAATCCAGAAATAGGCCACATACATAGAAAATTTTTTATGTGATAAAAGCAGAAGTACTGATCATTGATAGCATTTGAAAAAAAAATAAACCTGGACCTTAAAACATATACAAGAATAAACTTCAAATGTATCATAGATAATAACTGCAAACAAATAAAACCTTATAAATTTGTGAGTCTACTTAGAAGGAAACATGAGTAAATTAAATTCTGTCTTGGATCTGGGTCTAACTCTGACTTGAAATCGTGCTGTAATAATATTAATAATAATAGTAAATTTGACTCTATAAAGCTTAAAAACAACAACTTTGCAGGGTCAAAAACACCATGAGCGGAAAGTACAAAAGCTAAGTGACAAGCTGGGAGAAAATAGTTCTATCTGTATCACAGATAAAGCGCTAATGTCCCCAAAGTATCAAAACCTTTGAAAATTGAGAAAAAAGAAAACCAAAAACCATTATAAAAATGAGCAAAATCTATGTCTAAATAATTATTAAAATAACCCTTAAATATATAAAAAGATGTTCAAGCCTTCCCATAATAAGAGAAATGAACATTAAGTCTAAAGTGAGATACCCTTTCTAACCTATCAGAATAGGAAACAGAATGTAAAGCAGTTGAAATACTCTATTGACAAAGCTCTGAGGAAACAAACTCTCCCGGCGCTAGGAGAAAGGAAACATGATACACCCCTCTGGAGGGGAAGTTGACAATATCTAACAAAACTACATATGTGTTTATCTCCTGATCTAGCAATCCTTCTTATAGGAATTTATTCTGAAGATATACTTCCAACATTATGAAAACAATATGAAAATACATATGCACAAAGTTCTTCATTGCAGCATTGTTTATAATTACAAAATATTGAAAACAATATGCTTCCATACCTCGTAGATTGAGAAAACTATGATACATCCACTCGATGGAACACTATGGAGCTGTAACACAAAGGAGAAAGATGGCTACGCCTGATACGGAGTGACTTTCAGAATAATTTGTCAAGTGAAAAAAAACAAAGGGCAAAAGAGTACGCATACAATGCTTACTATGTGTAAGAAAGAATAAGGAAGAAGGAAATGTACATATATGCAATATCTGTTTAATTTCCCCCCAAGAAACACAAAAAGGTTAGAGCCAAAATGAATAAAATGTGTTACCTACAGGAGATGTAGGGAAGTGGACTGGAAAGGATGGATAGTGATGGTGGCTGCCGACACGTCTGTGAGAATCTTTTGTATAGCTTTTACATTGAGAACCGTGTTAATTTTATATCCTAAAAAAATCTGACCATAATATAAATGAATACCATTACCATAGTGGGGTATGAAAACACCAGTGTATGTCCTTTGGCCCTGTCATTGAGACTGAGTTTTTAGGAAACTTGGAAATAATTAAGTCATTGTGCAAGGTATTACTTTATACTCTTGCTTAGGCTGGAAATGTGGGAGTAGGGTATAAAATGCATACAGGAATTCAGGAGACCAAAAGTACTGCAAAGAACTAGAAAGTCTTAAGCACTTCATGGCAATTATTTAATTAAATTGTTATTGGAAATAAGCCTTGTTGGGATAAACCCGAATTGAGCAATATGAGAGCTAAGTATACGGCGAGAATTACACCAGAGACATCTTTGTTGAATTGAGATGAGCTCTATAGTTTCCAAATGTTTATGGAGTGCCCACTGTGTGTAGCCATTACATGTATGTGTAGGCACAGGGATCCAAAATGTTAGGATGGGTATGAGCAATAGAGGGGCTAAACATGGAACCAGAGAGCATTGGTCCAACCTATGCACTTACAGATGAGGAAACTGAGGCTCACACGAGACTGACCTGGTCCAATGTTACACAGTTCATGGCATAGTAGAGACAAACAGCTGGTTGGTTAGTGTGGTTTGCCTTTTAGGTACCCTACCCCAATTTTCACCATCAAAGATGGAAGAGGAATTATAGTACAAAGAGACAGACTACAGGGAGAATTCGAGACTTGTTGCTACTGAGGACCCAGCAAAGCCTTGAAAAATGTGGATGCTACCACCAGGCAGCTATTATGGCATGGGCTGAAAGAATCCATCCAGAAGAAAACAGACCCTCTCTCAAAATCAAAATGCAATTACTTAGATTTTTCTCAGAACTCAATACCATGCTCGACATTATCTGTGATGATCTTTCCATTTGATAAGTCTGGATTGTTATACATTTGTATAATAGCTACAATTCTATTTCTATTATTCATTTATTTTTCTTTGGTGAATACTGTTTAAGTGCTTTGTTGCTGGTGTTTCTTCTATAGTTTTTCTACTAACCCATCACTCTCTTCTTTTTGGACCTGCCCTTAACCATCTTCATTGAATTTCTTACCTGAGGTTGTGTGTTTGTGGATGTGCTATGTATGTGAGCATGAGTTTGTGTCCACACTCCTAGTGGATATGAAAACAGCCTCTGTTCAAACAGTACCCACCCTTGATTCAACTCTGCAAAATATGGCCTTGGGGTCTGCACCCTTCACTACTCAGCCAACTACCTCACCCAACCAGAAGAGCTCAACTCCAAGAGTATCTTGTGCACAAGCTCTCCAAGAGCCTGAAATTCTCTTTTGGATTCCCATTTGGATTTCAAAATGTAGTGAAAAGTGGATTTGGAGTTAGACGGATCCGATTTCCATTTCTGGCTCTACCCTTTATTACAATTTAGTGTTGTTGCCTGTCTTGGAAGAACACATGGGGAACGACGAATTGCAATGACCAGCACAGAGAGGTGAGCACAAAGTACAAGTTCCTTATTTATCCCATTTCCTCTGGCTTAACTTGTGAGGTAAAGATCAGTGGATCTGAATTTAGATTGTTTACCCTCACGCGCGCGTGCACACACACACACACACACACACACACACACTCTCTGTGCCCGAATGTCTCCAGATATATTCTCCACTTTTTGAAGGTTGATCTGATGGCCTACATCAATGGGTTCCCTTGTCCTCTGGCTTCCATTGAATTTGGCCAATGGGGAGCCCTGGCAAATAATTGAAGGGTGAAGAGAGGTTGCAATATTTATTGCTGTTATAACCACTCCCTGTGGGCCACTTTAGGCTGCCTGTGTCACTTGGCAGAAGGTCACCCTCCTGTCAGGCAACACTTTGAATGTTGTAACACCGAGTGCTATAGAATATTCAGAGTTCTTTGAGGAAATTTTCCTGGAAGAAGAATAATGGGAGGTGCACTCACAGGCAGGTGAGAGTTTGATTGACCTGGCTGTTGTGAGCACTGTGGGAAGGAAAGCATTCCTGAGTCTTTCCATTTGCTGCCAACCAGAACAACTGCTCAGTCAACAACATGTTTTCTATTAACATAGTAGATTTGGGGGAGGCACAGCTCTCTTTGGGAACCTTATGTAAGCTATAAAGGCTCTCCCTAAAAAAAACCCCACACACTCAATTCTGCATGCAATTTTAGGGCTTCACAGATCTTGGAAGGTCATTTATGATTTGCTGGGATTACTGACTTGTGTTCTAAGTAGAGAAAAAATGCAGTGTCTGGAATACTAGGGGTCTCCAGAGAATGGTCCGCATCCTTTGGTGACTCATGGCATTTATTACATTACCTTTACATGGAATGGCTTCCGTGTTTGAGCATGTGGTTCTGTGTTGCTTCCTTTCCATTTGGATTTTCCCTTTTGAGTTTGGGTTCTAGGTACCAGAACAGCAACCTTTATAAGGTCATGTGTCCACCTCTCAACTCTGTTTTGCATTGAGGTTTTGAGAGTGATCTATCAGTGTATAATGGAAGAGGTGGGAAGTGGTAGAACTAATTGGAGATCTTCCTAGGCCTTTGCTACTTATAGAGATGTCTTCCTTTATTACCCAAAAGGTCTGGATTTGCATTTCCAAAACAGCTGAGTGTTTTGGAAAATAAGCACTCCCACTTTGTTCCTCATTGGTATCTCTCCTCCTAAGTAACCTTCTAGGATAGCACGAAGTACTATACAAGCAACTCTACGAAATATTAGAGAGAACGTTAAAGAGACTAAGAGAGAAACGTCCACACTCAGTAATCAGTTAAAGGAACAAAACAAAGAATAGCAGCACTAAATTAAAACAGCTTCAGGGACAGAGGGTTTGGCTTAGGTAACATACTCCCCAACCCAACAGAAACATAGAATCAATAGGCAGGGGCCACACCTGCTTCTGTAATCCATCATATCCCGAGTAGCTAGCCGTTGCATGCTATGTGGTTGCCATTCAAATCCATTTGTTGAGTAAATGAATGAATGGGTGAGTGAATCAGAAAGTTTTAGCATCTAAACAAACTTTGGAGGTAACCTAGTCCAGCCTTTCCTCTGTTGCGTAAATGGTCTTCACCCCACAATCCAACACAATTTCATCAAATGCTTCTTATGTCCAAGGACTCTGAAAATTATAAAGATAAATATGTTTATTTAGACTATGTCCTCAAAAATGTATAATATACTGGGAAATAAAATATACCAGTAGCTTTAATGCTAGAGAGGAAGTAAAAAAAGAGAGAAATGTTTGTACCCAGTGATCAGTCCACCATTGTTCTAAAAGTCTGAATTATAGAGAACTAACTTCCATTACCAATAAAAGTCAAAATACATTGAGTGCTTACAGTCTGCTAAACAACACATTATGTCATTATAATAATTATGTTTAGGTGTATATTGTTATTATGCCAGTTTACAGTGAGAAAATTGGGGCCCAGAGAGGTTAAGTAACTTGCTCTAGGTCACAGAGCTTGTAAATGGCAGAACTAAGACTCCTACCTTTTGACCCAGTCCACGCATAAGCAGAATTTTGCTAGAAATTGTTTGATGATGCACTGAAATCTGCCTCTGCTTTTTCCTTATTCTTATTTTGGAACTAATTTCACTCTCCCAAGCCACACACACCAAGTCTTTCATTACTTGAAAAACCAATCAATGAGTTAAATTGCAACAAGTTAGTTTAATAGCCGGATATTCCCTATTGCAATTACAGTCAGGCTGCTACCATTTTCACATTCGTTGGTTCACATTGAATTTCCTTTCTAGATCATTGCCTTTTTTCTCACTGATTATACCCCTCAGAGATACTATACTGAGTGAGTATCAATGCTGCGGAAACCTGTGATTTTTGTGTTTTCTGACTCATTTACTTCAAAGTCATAGTGTACCTAATGCCTTTGGGTTCATGGCCCTGTTCTCTTTGGTTCCAATCACTGTTTATCAGGTTGTCTCTTTTTTCACTCATTTACTTGACATACGGTTGCTGTGAATTGCTAGCCCACTGGCCAGCAGACACTGTTTTGGTAATGGGCACGCAGGAGGGAGGAAAGACATAATTCCTGCCCCCTAAGGAGATTAACATTTAGTTTGGAAGTCAGACATGTAAACAACCATAATACTATAAGAAATGTCAATAAAGAATGTTCCAATCATAATGTGTGACCAAAGAGTACCCTTTAAGTCTTGAATGCTAAAAAAGTCTTCACAGAGAAGATGGTGTTTGGACTGAGGGCCGATGGAGGACTAAGGGAGTTCTGGACAATGAAAGTAGCATACTCTGGGGAGAGGAAGCGACATGTAGAGAGGCCCGAGGTGTGAGGCAGCAGATGACAGAACACAGTGAGTTCAGAGACTTGGAAAGTTGGACAGGGAAGAAATACTGTGTGCCTGTGAGAATGCGGGCACAGGCTGGGTAGTTAGGAAGAGCCACCAAAGGCTTTCTAAGCAGCCAACTGTTAGGATTAGCTTTCTATTTTAGGAGGTTCAAGTTCACACTTTTGACCCAAGAGTGGGAATAGAATAAAGGAAATGAAAGAGAAGGCATGAGACCAGTTTAGAGACTGTTCCAGTGATTCTAGTAAAAAAAGATGAAAACTTGAAAGTAAGCAGAAACATAGAGCTGATGGTGGGTGAGAAAATAGTTTGAATAACATTTAAGAGTATCTTAGTTTAGGCTGCTCTGGTAAATAACCATGGGCCGGCTGGCTAAGCAATAGACATCTATTTCTCAATTTTGGAGGCTGGGAAGTCAAGGTGTCCAGTGTTTCGTGAGGGCCCACTTCCTAGTTTGCAGATGGCTGCCTTCCTCACATGGAAGAGAGAGAGAGAGGCTGGGTTTCTTTTTTCTTCTTATAGGGGCACAAATCTCATCATCAGAACTCCACCTTCATGAACTAATTACCACCCAAAGGCCCCAGACCATGTGATATTTTCTCCTTCAAAGGACTTTCTGCATTGACCTGTGTGCCCTGGAGAAGAGTCAAAGTTGAGAAGTTGTTTCTAGCACTCCTCCAATATTGAAAAAGTGTCAATGAGCTGAGCCCGGTTCTTGATAGTAAGATTTCGTTTTATACCTGAGGAAAGGAACACATGAGAATGTTGGTGGCTGAATTTAAGAAACAGTCACAGTCGGCTGCCAAAATTTCTGCCAGACCACAACTAAAATAAAACAGAGATTAGATTTGAGCAGCCAACCTACCACTAGCTTGAACACTGGGCTGTCTGATGTGCGTCCTCCAAAAGTGCCAGAAGCCCAAAGCAGGGAACCCAGAAAGGACTGCTTGTGCCTTACTCCTACAGATAATGCAGGGCCCTAGTTTGGTGTTTTGAACAAGGATTGTAGCAATCTCCAACTGCGTTGCCACAGTTTCCACATAACCAGGAGAAAATGTACATATGTATCTAGGCTAGGGAAGTACTCTCAAGTGTCTCCAGGGGCGTGTGGCCAGGTTCGCATAAGACCGAGAATGTGCTGACGAATAGAAAGAAAGTCATAAGAAGGCACAATGTGTGGTTAAGGGAACAGAGGGACTGGCTTGGGCGGAGAGGGGGAAGTGCTGACATTAGCTGGCTCTGTACCACCGATGCCCAGTGATGTGGCCTGATAAAAGGATGCCAGCCCGGGGTAGGATGCCAGCCCTGGGGGAGGGTATAGATTGTTGCTGTGGCTCAGAGGGGCTGGATTGGAGAGGAACAGAGGAAACATAAGCTGGGGAAAAGCTACCTAATGGATGCCCCAGTTAAGAGGCAGGATTGTCCGCTAAGAGATGGGGATGAACTTTCGGCTCTAAACAGTGTCCCCTGCAGGGGACAGAGCACCAAGTTCAGGACAAGTGGTCAGGAAGGGGATGGACAGCCCACTCTCTAACCTGAGGGTTTGCCGAACTCATCTCAGCTGCTATTTCCTATTACTAAGGGTGGCACCAAGCCCAAAGAGAGACTGGTGGGGTATGGGCACAAATATAAAACGTTGCCTCCCATTACTTTCTTCAGGAATAAAACACCTCATTTAAACAGGACTTCTTTTCCTTTTTCAATTTCTCTGACTGACAACATCTTTCCAGAACAACCGTCACACATGTTACTTTGGCCACAGGAACTTTCTTATCACCCAAGGTCAATGACATTTCTCCCTCTGCTGGACTCTTCTTTCTGGTGCTTCTCTTACTCTGCCTTGAATTAAATATTTGTGTACTTGTGTCAATCTCAATTGCCTAGTAAATGTAACCAAATAGATCCCTCCTGTTCCATGGCACTGAGTACAGTGTTTAGTTATTATTCTAGTATTAGTATCAATTAGTATTAAGTGCATTTGTTAAGTGCTAATGGTTTTATTCTGGTTACTGTTAACAAAAATATTAAAAGATAATTATCACTTTCTAATTTTTAGATAACATTACATATGTATATATCTGTGCCTAGAGGATTTTATATATACAGGGTCTGGCAGAAGTAACACCCACTCGAGTGTGGTTGGTAGGGCAATTAGATGAGTGTAATAAATTTTAACTTGAACATTTCACCTAAAATGTCATAGGGTGTGCTTGAGTGTAATATTGTTATATTACAGAATTACACACTTATGATTTTGTAATAAAAGATTTTGTAATCAAAAGGGGCATTATTTGTGCCAAAACCCTGTATATTTTATTTATATATGTGTATATATATGTATATATACATATGTATGTATATATTTATTGTTTTTGTTCTTGCTATTCAATTGGAAAAAACATGTTGCATCAGCATTGGGAGGGCTGTTGATTGCATCTTCCTCATTTCTGATATTTCCTTCTAAATAAAGGGGACTCCACTAGGTTAATATTCTTGGCCTTCCTTTCTCTGCTCACTCTTCCCCAGAAGTAACCTCACCTGGTGAATTTTTCTCCTTCTCTTGGAGTGAGCTCCCCTGTGGGAAATACGTACAGGCTTTGCCCCTCCAGCCCTCAAGTTTTCCAGGGGCAGCAGAGCCTGCCCGGCAGGAGAGCCTTCCCAGCACAGCCAAGTCGGTACCTGGGTGGATAATTCTGTATAATTTTGGGATCCGCAATGAGAAAACCTGCTTGTCCCCAGATTAAGTCCCATTCACCAACTTTAACAGTAACAAAGGTGATAGTTTGCTCTTCATCGGCTTTATTCTGTTTTTCTCATTTCTCCATTGGTTGAGAATTCTGGCAAGAAAGGGGGGCTGTTTGTGGAGTGCCTTCTAATGCATTGTCCCATGTGTTCTTCCTCTACGTGACTGATATCAGCCTCTCCCTGGGCTCTTCCAAACAAATCTCAGGCCTCACAAATTTGAATCTCCAGAAGGATGCGATGCCAAGTTCCCTCTGACTCTAGTTCTCTTTCCCTGGTCACTGAGTCTCCTATTCCTACCCTCTCCTGTTCCTCCTCTTTGGGGGCATCAAGTGGACACCACCATCCCACCATTAGCTCTTTATCTCAAAATGTTAATGGGGAGATGAGGTAAAGTGAGGTGAAGTGACAATTCTAACACAGATCTATACTTGTTTCGTCCCCATCTTGCCAACGAGCTAGAAGAGGGGTGTTGGACCCTGCATGTTGTGGATGGTAGGGGTGGGAAAACCTAAGAAGTTGCTGTGAAGCCTAAATACTAAAGGTGATCTTTCTGAGAGTCTAAAATGGCTTCTATCATTCCTAAGGGCAAGCAAGGAGAGGCCATGTTGAAAGGCTCTTAAGGAAACCAGGGAGGAGAGTTTGTTGACTCATTTTGCTAAGAACTGAACCAGATTTTTGATGTAGACACCATGGTTCTACTTGACAGATTTGAAACTAAGGTAAGAGAGGGCAAACAACAAACCCCAGGCCACACAGTGAGGAGCGAGAAAATCTGGATGTGACCCTGTACCTGCCTGATTACAAAGCCCCTATTCATTCTTTTTCTCATCCCAAAGGTGGTGTGAGAATGAGAGGAGGCAGTTAGAAGTCACGGGTGCTCATAGGGGAGGAACGAGACACATCGTGACTGGGTCTCAGGAGTGGGAGAGAGGCCACTGTGTTTGGGTCTGGGAGCAGGGGAGGTGCCTAGAGAGAGGTATGGATGGAAATGACCTCTTGCTGACTGCATCTCCTTGACCCTTTTAGAATCTCCTCCACATCTTCCTTAAACCTAACCAAAATCTTGCTCAAGGTAAACTGAGAGAGTGCAGTCAAGCAGGTATCCACGCGTGTTCTTGTGACTTGAACTGGGGGATGGCGACAGTGGTTTCATTGCTCTTCTTCAAGAGCTAGCTCCTGGCTCTGACATCTTCTACCACCTCCCATGTCTCCTTGCACCCCCACTGCAAGTTTGTGGCTCCCTCGTCAGAGGAACTGGGCTGGGCGTATGGATGGAGGCTCAGGTACATGCTTGCCTGCATCTTGTGTGTTGCTGAGTCAACAAGGAGCAGGAGGGGGCCACTTGGAGAGGGAGGCAGCCCTGGGCAGTCTGGTGGCAAACTAGAGAGGAGAAGGGTCCATCGTACATTTGCACTGGCTCCGTACAGGACGGGGGTTGGCAAGGGACTGCCCGCTTGGCTGAGGTGTGAAACGTCTCAGGGGAGGGTTGCATGTGGCAGCAGAAGAGGGCTTGCTGGGAACTGACTTGCCTTTGGTTATAACCTCCCTTGCTACCTCCACCGTACACTCGGGCAGAGTCCTATGCCTTCTTGAGAGGAGAGGGTTCCCCTTTTTAGCCTGTCAGGGTCCTCTCCTAGCTGGGGAGGAACAGCAGACCCAGTGACCAGAGAAAGAGAACTAGAGTCAGAGGGAACTTGGAACTGCATCCTTCTGGAGATTCTATTTGGGTTCATTGTTTGAAGGCAGAAACAAACATAAACAATGGTCAGATAGTTGGGAAAACTGGTCCATCAGTCTCAGTGTTACCATATGTTCAGTGAGGAATACAACACCCCCACACAAAGCCACATAAATGAATGGTGGAAGTAACTTGGGCAAAAGCAGGAATTCTGCTTGCCACATCTTAGGCCCTAAGTGAATGCTGAATGGGCATCATAACATAGGGTTAAAAGCTACCAGTTAGGCTGACTGGAATGGAATCTATGGTTCTGTCTTTATTTCAAATCTTGACATGTTGTTCAGCATGGATTTTTTGCATTAATTTCGGTTTTTTTAAATATTGCATTAAAATATTATTTATTTTGATTACTGAATTTGTTGGTGACCCCCTTAAATTATGTGTCCAAGGCACCTCCCTGGCCTCCCCAGAGGCCCAGCACTATTGGACTTGTTTGTTTCTTATAATCAAGCCTATTAATTCTTCATGCCTTAGGCTCCCAATCTGTTAGAATGGGAACAATAATTGCACTACCGCACAGGTTTGCGCTGAGCTTGAGGTGTGTGACTCTGTGTGCCCCGTCTTCGTCCCCCACAGTGCCCAGTACCTAGCGAGCCCTCAGAGGACAGTGGCCATTATTCTCGGTGTTGCTGTTGCTGCGGTCAGAGTGATTAATCATTCCGTTAGCCTGAAGAGTGAGGCTGTACTGGATTCTTGATGTAGACACCACTGTTCTACGTTACAGATTGGAAACTAAGGTAAGAGAGGGCAAGTAACACATCCCAGGCCACACAGTGAGTGTGAGAGAATCTGGATGTGAACCTGCGCCTGCCTGATTACAAAGCCCCTATTCTTTTTCTCATCCCGAAAGTGTGCAGAAGGGAGGAGGCCATTAGAAGTCACGGGTACCCACAGGGGAAGGAGACACATCGTGACTGGGTCTCAGGAGTGGGAGAGAAGCGCTCCACGCAGGCAGAAACGGGTCAGATGAAGGACCGCGGGATGCTCAGGGCCCTGAGCCCAGGCAGGAGTGCATGGGGGCTTGTACATGCAGGGGAGGCAGCCTTGCCAAGGCCTTGCAGAAAATGCCTGCGGTGCAGCTGCTCTCTGGAGAGACCACGAGCTGCCTCAACAGCTTTTCCTTTCAGGGCTTGTTTAACATTTCAAACAAAAATAAAATAAATAACGGCAGTGTTTATGGAAACCTAAGACAGAAATGAAGACGACTAAGGAGAAGGCTAAGTGGAAGCAGGCCAGAAGGGGGTTTAGAAGATCCCCCTTTCCTTGGCGTTAGCAGTTTTGTGCTTCAACTTGTCAGCCCTTCCTACCACACCCGTGTGTTTCCCCCTAGCAACCTCTCCACTGATAAGCACAAATACACACATGTACATGTGTGCATGCACATGCATGCTCACACACACACACACACACACACTTCCATCCTGATGGGCAGCACACACTTCAGACTCCATCTCACACATATCTCTCGTTTTGGAAATACTCCCACTCATTTTCTCCTTTATCTTCCCAGCCCTCCTCCCCGCCCCCCCTACAAAAAAAGGACCTTATTAACTCATTCTGGCCAGATGGTGAATATGACTTTAACCCCTGTAGTCCAGTGACATTTTTGGCTTCAATCTTCACTCTCAAGAGACCAAGCCAGACTTACGTTTATATGGATAAGACATTCCCAAGTCACAGTTTTCAGGGGGTGGGATAGTGGGTAGAGGAGCAGGTCTGTACAAGGGAAGACGTTAGCATGATGTTTTGGCTAACCTCTGCTTATCTGTAAGCATCTTAAATATATGCAGATCATTTTATTTCTCATCTTTTTTCTGTACTTTCTTCACCTATCCAGTCTCACTTCAGCAGCCCGCCTCATGCAAGAGAGGCTTTGCCAGAAACAAGGATACTGCATGGAATGTGGAGGGATGTGATGGAAATGTAAGGACTTCCCAGGAGTCCAAGTGAAATTGCTAGATCCTCCCCAAAGAACACAGCTCTAAAGGCCCAGTACTCCACTCCTGAAGCAGGTGGGGGTATTTCCAGGAATCCACGTGTCCAGAAGCTCAGGACGCTCAGGTCTTCTTTACCCCACTGGTGAAGGGACCCTGATGCTGGTGACAGCCCAGATCCTGAAAGCCCTGGATTGCCTCTTCTTGGTTCTGGATTGGCATTGGACCTCAATGCAACTAAGCCGGCTCACTGTCCATCAACAACATCATCCTGTATGGAAGGCTCCAGTTGGAGAAGCAGAGTGGGTTCTTCATCTCTTCAGCTCTGGGTCCAACACAGTGACCACCAGGAAGCATTGTAGTTTTGGAGAAGTGATGCCTTGTCCCATGGAAGATCTGGGCCGATGTCTAAAGCATGCTGTGAACCTGAAGATGTCAGACTCTCCACTCATCTTGGTTTAGCTGGGTGACCAGTGTGACCTTCAGAAACTACTTTGCTCAGGGCTCAATTTCTTCATCTATAAATTCACCACCTCACAGGATTGTAAATATTAAATTTAAACAAGATGCTTTTAATAGAATGTACCATGGGGGCAACTTCATGAGTTGTTTTTATCTACCTTTACTTGTTCTCCTTTGTCTCCTCTCTCTCTTTGAATAACTGCTGCAATGGTTGGAGAGAGAGGCATGCAGCTGACCAAGACCTTTAATGATCTTTAAACAATATTCTATGATAAATACCATGAAACTTTTACATACTCCGCAAAATAAAAAAAATGTAGAAAGTGTATCCTTCCAGATTCCCAGGGACTTAGATCAACTTGCCTAATTGCAGCTTGATATTTCCTCCTTTCCTCAAGCTACCAGGAAGAGGACAGGAGACGTTCCTCATAAAACCCAGGACCATAAATTTGCCGTGGATCCGTCTATTTCCTGACTTGAGTCATCTACCTACAATCCACTAACTACACGGATAGATAAAGGCCTCAGGGCAGGAGATGACCTTGCTTCCCCACCTTTGCCCCCTTCACCCACTCTTTCCATACACCCTGGAGAAGGACCTGCTCTGTGCAAAGCACAGGAAGCATTGGACATGGTTCGCCCCTCTCTTTAATTTGCTTATGGAGATGAATGGCAACCCTTTTGAAGTATAAAAATGCCTACCACACAAGGGTGGTTTGGAGTCTGGCCTGCTCAGATAACATTCCAAAGGGAACTTAGCATTTACTGTCAAGTTTGAAAAGCCAGGTAATATGTCGATATGGGCACAGGTAGATATGTCTGAGGGAGTGCCAGGCAGAGGGAACAGCTGGTGCCGGACCCCTCGGGCCCCTCAGCAGGCCTCAAGGGATAAGGTCGCAGGGTGGTGTAACTGGATATTCTTGTCTGGGTCCTCCAGCCTAGCCCTCCATTCTTTTTTACCCAGCTCTGTACCCCAGAGGCAGCCTCGGGGCTGCACCCATGGGCTCCCTCACCTGCTGGCTTTTGCTCTGGGATGAGGAAAGTAGAAGGGCCAGGAGACATCTTCCCTGGACTCCCTCCATTCTAGGCTGTGGGGACAGCAGCCCTGTCTTACAGACGGTGATCATCAGAGCTGCCCCCTGTTCCTGTTCCTGTGGACCCAGGAGTGGCAATCGCTTCTTATGTTGGTTGTTGTCAGAGCAGGAGGCTTCACCACCCCTTGTCAATTTCCGTTAACTCTTCCCTGCCTAGTAGATCACAGTATCCTTAGACCCTGCCATGTCCCAGACTGTGCAGTCTTTATTCCTGTCGGAATTGTGGTTGATGCAGATGTCCTAAGGCCACGTCGTGGAGGCTACAAAATGACAGGGTGATGAGACTAGAGAAAGCGCATGAGGAGCCCCTTTGCACAGCTTCTTGTTCAGTTCTGGGCACAGCAATGGGTACTCAGCACTAACCTATAGATCAGGCCAGTGCAGAGCTCAAAACTTCTAGGGCAGACTCTTCACAGAGGACTTTGAAGTCATCATCCGAAGGGGAAATAATCTAGGGCAAAGAGACTGCTGGGGAGCGGGCGCAAGCCGGGAGCTGGAGCTGACAACGCACAAAAGTGGCGCTCCTCCGGCTGCAAGCCGGCCAGCCCGGCGGTGGTTGGGTGGGCACGCGTATTCCAAGCCCTGGTGGAATTCTGTCCCCTAGCTCGTTGGTTTGACTCAGCACTGCTGGGAGCCACAGAATATTCCTCATTAGCAGTTATGAGCTCATTATAAGCTTCCGAGAAAAACACCAACAAAGGATGCTAAGTTTCTCTAGAGCTGGCTTTTTAATTTGGAAAAAAAATCATGCTTCAAGTAAAGCCATAATTTATAGAATTCAGACATAGCGGGAAGCTCCCCTCCCCTCCCCCTGCCCCGTTTTGCTATTTCAACTCTCTTTGGAATAATTTTGGGAATGAGCAAAAAGGCACAGGGAGAGAAAACTGTAGACCACACCCACACCTTCCCGGCATAGCCCCAGTGCGGGCTTCTCGGACCAGCCCGGTCATATGCATTTGGAGGCTGGGCTGAAGGACTTGAAGCTGCTGTGATTAGTGGAAAGAGCCAAAGGCACAATATCTTAAGGAACAAATTCGAATCCCAGGTCTCATGCTCACTACCTTTGGGGTTTGGGATTCATTTTTCAATCTCTCCAAGCTTTGGACCCCTCATTTATAAAATGGGAATGAGAAGTTTATTTAACTCACTATTTTGCTGCAATAGATACAGAAATGGTAGTTGAACCAAACAGAAAGGAGGACAAATGGAGGCCAGAGAAACGAAAGATTTCCCTGTTGGGTTGAATCTTCCTTCCCCACAGTAGGTGACCTCCTTGTGGGAGAGATGCAGCGAATGCTCTCTGTATTTCTAACCCATAACAATATACACCATATTCAGTAGAGACCATAGGGTCGTTGCACTAGAAAGGTCTGGTTATTTTATGCGATTTTGCCAATGAGTACCAATGAGTGCCAAGCACAGAAACCCTCTCTCCTTGTCAAACTACCCCCTACGTGCAGAATAAAGACGGTCAATTTTCTTGCCACTCATTGGTATTTCAACCTAGCCCTCTCCCTCCTAGAATTCCCAGTTGTCTGAGTCACCCCACCCCAGTGGAAAAAACAAACTAGATGGAACAGACTACACTGGTCATATGTACAAAATAACTACATTCTTTCAGCCAGATCCTGGTTAAAATTTGGACCATATAATAATAGATAATTAACCTCTATTCAGTTTATTATACACCAGGCATTTGTTCTAAGCACATTTTACATGGATTATGTCATTTAATCCATAGTCTAACTATGAAACAGATACTGTTATTATCCCCACTTTAAAGATGAAGAAACTGAGGCACAAAACAATTAAGGGATTACACAATTCCTACTGCCAGCAGGGTGGCCAGCATTTGGGTCCTGTCTTTTGCCCCAAAACTGTGCTCTTAGCAGCTCCACCATCTGCTATGTGGTGGAACTGATTTCCTGGGGGCTCAATCAACCAGTAGAATATGCTTTTGTTAAAAGCTTTGTGAAGCCCCGAGGCCTATTTGTTTGTGAAATAATTATCCACCATCTCACCCAAATTATAACAATAATAGTTCCAGCTCCCACTTACTGCGTGATTATTCCCACTGACTACAGTGACACATGACACGCTTAGACCAGAAGGTTGTCATCTTCATCACAATCCCCTAAGAAGTGTTAACCTTATTAACTGTACTTCTCAGATGAAGAATTTGGTCCTTTGTCTAAAGTCGTATGGTAAGAAAATAGTGAAGCAGAAATTCTAACCCAAGTTTGTTTTTAATGAAAATCCAGAGACTGCAGTTGAATATCAAAGAACATATTTTGTCTATATTTATTTTTTAGTTTCCAAATTTGTGGTTATTAAACAACAACAACTTCCAGTGTAAAACAAGCTCAGTGTAGTTAACTGACAAATAATGGGATATCGGCTCATTTATACATTTAAGGTATGAGACACCTCACTATTAATTCAATCAAAAAGAAAGTTTACTTTCTGTGACCTCTCCCTTCCAAATATTCTTTGTTATCTGCATCTCTGCCTTAGATACATAAGGACTTGTTTCTGTTTTCCGTGTGCCTCAGAATGGTGCCTCTTCTCTGAACCAAGTGCTGGGGGTCCCTCAGTGAGTGCTTTCGAATAATGCTGGGGACGTAACCACGGAAGGAAGCCCTTGTGGTCCCCAGAGGCAGTGTTCAAAGACTAGGGTCTTTTGCAGAAGTAAGACACCCTTTTGCAAAGTTACGCATTTTTCCCCCAAACCAATAACTCCAGGCCAAGTCTTCAAAGCAAATAGTTCTGTTATAGTAAAAGCACGTACAGATACTATTTTTAAATCTGCTTGTCAAGCACATTTTAAAACTTTGGTTACCAGTGGAGGGTCTTATGGAGCTCAGAAGTCCAAGTCTCTGTCCCAGGTTTCTGGTTCATGCTCCTATGTGATGTTAATGCCCCAAGGCTCCCCAGCCTACCCCAAATGTGGACAGTTGGAAGAACTGAGCTCCTGTGGGCACAAGTTTAAAACTGACAAACCCATTTTCTTCCCATTCCTTTTTCAGTATGGTTTAGTATTACTCAAGAATTAGCTTAAATCTCTTGATAACAACCATCCAAGCATTCCACAAAAAAGTCACAAACCCTTAGCTTTTTTGAAATTCCTAGGGCATGAAGTTCCCAAAATGTCTGAGTCCTTTGGAAGCCTGGCTCAGTATCAATGTCCCCCTTAGGCTTGGGATAGAGTTGAAAAGAGATAAGAGGACAGTGGCGGAGATAGAGAAAGTGACAGCCCATGGGAAGGGGTGATAAGAAAGCCAGAAGTTTTACATGTCCCTACTTACTTGACTATGGGGATCCATTCACTTCATTTATTTATTTAGCTATTTTTCATCATGACTGGGGTGAAATAAAAATTATTAGCCATTAAAATTTGAACTCAGCTCAGATTTCTAATCCCCCATTTTTTGGTGCCACATTGGATAGCCTCTTCATCATTCTCTACTTCATTTTTTCTATCCCTTTTGTTTCTCTCTTCCTCACTCTCCTTCTTTATTTCTCTTTCCTCTTCTTATTTCTCTTTTTGTATCCTCTAGTCCTCAGTAAGTAAATAATCCAGAATGCTCAGTCTTACTAACGTTGGAATTACCTGTTTATTAGCTACTAGAGATGCTCCCAAGATGGTGTAAATGTCAGGTAGGAAAGAGATGGATGACTTTGGCTTTCTTCAAAGAAATATATTCATGGCAAGCATGATAAGGCCACATTGGCTGTCCAGTGCAACTAGCCCTGGTTGTTGCTGGTTATTGAAGAACATGGTGTCATGGTTCCCAGCATCATTTTCTCCTCTTTCTCATCTCCTGAATGGGAGACCAGTGCTTGCTCCAGTTTGGGTTGAAACTTTGGCTTTGTATCATAAGTATTTCCTTTTGTCTAATCAATGAAAAGAGCACTGGGTTCTTGCCCAAGAGTTGTGAAAATTAAAATTTAATGTGGGAATATGCAGCTTCACAAGCACTGGAGAGATTTCAGAATTCCTGAAAGCACTATTCTTGGAAGGCTTATATGTGTCTTCTCCACTCTACTATGCACCCCGCCCCCACCCACACTGGGTTAGGTTTGATATCCAGCTTGGGGAGAGAGCTCCTTTGCAAAGAGGTACTCATTGAGCCACTCTTTGAACTTCTGACAAAGAACCAACCCAACTTAACCCAACTGAACCTGATCAGATGTTTGCTGTTTTGAAAGAAGCTTGGGAGGAGTGTCAAGAATTTTAAATGAGTTCTCTTTATCCTCCTCTTTCCCCTTTTCTGTCAGTAACTATTATAAACTGAGTTTCAGGGGCAGTTTCTATCTAGCCCAATGTGCTTTGCCCAATAGCAGCCTCGGCTAGTACTGGCCTGTTACTGTCCATAAAGGGTAGAGCCCAGTGATTTTTTCCCATAACTTCTATTTGGTCTTTTTAACCCCAGCGCTTAGAAAGATTCAGTTGCACAGAACTCTTCATTTCTTTCAGCTCTAAAATTTAGTGATTCTGAAATAATGAAGGATTACTGAAGTGAACATACTGGTCTCTGAATCTGTACCTTAAGACTTTCATTTATAGCTCCTGAAAGCCATATTCATTTTATCACTGGACAGTCTCCTGTGAAGCTATGTCATACCTAAGGCTTTAATTTTGTAGTCTATATATCAGCAGAAAAGTGTGAGGAATCCTCCATTCCTTTTTGTCCCTTGCAGTTGGACCTGTTCTAATCAGATCGTTGGCAGGGTCATCAACTTTTTCCTAAGAAACTTGGATTCACAATAGCATGATTCCCCTTCAATGCTAATCTAAACAAATGCCATCAACTCTCATCCTAGGGAATATTAAAAACAGAAGAGTCCCTTTGTGACTCTAATTGGCTCTGTGACTTCCTTGGGGTAAGTGTCACTCTCAGATTTGTGTCTTCTAGTCATCTAAAATGTGGGGCCATGTCCCAACCACAACCGTAGTCATGATCTCAGAAGAGTCACTCCACTTTTATCATAAAACAATAATCAAATGCAGTTGTATGGTTCACAAAGGTCCCCCACAGTCATCATTGCATCTGACCCTCACAACAACCCTGTGAGCTCAGAGAGGTCTGACATCACATAACCAGGACTTCGATGTTTTGCATCTGAGACCATCTTGTGCCCCACATGGTTCTTTTGTTGATACTAGAGTGAATACATAACTAGGAAAGTACACTTTTTTTTGGTACAAAGTCTTCTGATAAAAACGTGGACAGTTCTTTGGTCTTCTGAGGTTTGTGTTATCATGTGTCATGTCCCTTTTTATTTGGCAGAAAACTGAAAGCCGAGAACACCATCTGTTAATAAGCAGAAGAATGTGATGTAGGGTAGGGGAGAGCAAGGATTCAAAGCCGAGGGGAGTTACCGATCCTCTCAATGTTCTTGCTGCTTTATCTTGAGCAAAAGTGTGCTTTATGGCTACTCGATTTATAATTAAACATAATAACTAATGTTGATTAAGTGCCTACTATGTGCCAGGAGCTGTGCTAATAATGCCTTACAATATGCCTATATTACAGACCTCTGAAGTAACAGCATGTTTGCATTTGTTGTTCTCTCTGCCTGGAACGCCCTCCCCATATGTAGCCTTGTGGCCCTCTCCCCGTCACTTATTTTTCATATCAGTTTGAACATTACCTGTTCAGTGAGTTCCTTCTTGGCCATTCTTATAAAATAGCTCACACTGTTCTGCTATGGTTCTCTCATCCTCTTACCCGGTTTTATTTCTCTTTATGCATTTGCCCCCGCTATATTCTATATTTGTTTATTCATCTGTATATCATCTTTCTCCCTCTTCCAGGATATAAACTCCTTGAGAACAGGGATGTCCTCCTTCCATTCGACGCCCACCCCCTGGTATCCCCAGGACCTAGACCAATGCCTGGACCATCATAGACATTCAGCAAATATTTGCTGAGTGAATTATCTCATTTTATAGATGAGGAATCTGAGGTTCGAAGAGAGCAAAGAATTTACTTAGGTGACCAAACGAGCAAAAAGTGGGCGAGAGCCATGAATCAAAGCTTCGACACAGGAGCCCCAGCCTCAGACTCTGCTTAACTGTTGTCTCTTAGCCTCATTAACAGGATCATAAAATGCTTGGGTCGTATGAACTCTGTCTACTTGCTGCCCAGTCAGGACCTCCAAGACCAAGGTGAAAGGACCCAGCTCTCTCAGACTTCCTCCTAATGACGCCTTTGCTTGCCGCCAGGGACAGGAAACTCTGCCTCCAACTAAATCCCCTCTCTGTCTAGCTCCTCCGCATCATCTTCCTTTCCACCGCACTGTTTACATTCATGGATCTGTGTTGATGCATACATATCCCAGCCCCCTTAGTCATTGTTTAGCTATTATACTTTGCTGGGGTAATTTTCCATCCCTCTGTTTATATTATATTTTTGCTTCTCTCTCCTCCTCCATTTTTAAGGACAGAGAAAGACATGTTTGGTAATACGAGCAATAATACAGTTATAATTAAGATGGGAGCATTTTGCCAAAAGGAGGATTTAGCTGTGATTTGTTGAATTCCATCCTGAGTGGATTATTTATGAGCAAATTCATAGCTCTTTTATGAGGTTTTCTGAACAGAGCAGTCTTCTGACGCTTCTGTCTCATAGAGGCTTGGTGCCAGCCTTGGGCTTTGGGGGGTGGGAACAGGGGAGGCACATATCTAACAGCTTGACTGCTAGGAAAGCTTAAAAAGAGCCTTCAGGGACATCTGGGAAAATCTTCAAACATGTCTTCTCTGACCCTTTACCCTCTTGAGTGGTTCATCACTGCTCTTGGTAGAGAATGAGACCAAGTTACCTGTGCCCCCATACGAGAACATGCTTCCAGCCCAACTTGGGCTTTAGTGCTCCCTGATGCGGGTGTGGGGTAATTTCCCATGCTCTGCCTGGGACTCATACTAGGAACTCTGCAACTCACACATACTAGGGTTGGACACACAACCTAGACAAGGTGGCAGCCCTAATAGTCAAGGAGGAAGTGCCCTGGATAAGAGCTTGGTAGAGCTGAATTTGGGCATGAATTTGAGCTTTACCCTCAGGGCAACTTTCCTTGAAGTCCCAATCCCTAACCTCTGTAAAATTTATATCCTGTTTGTTCATTGGCTTGGTGGGGATGCTGGCAGTGGGGGCACAGAAGGAGAAGTGGGAGGAGCATGTGTGTGGGTCCAGAGCCTGTTTGTATTGCGCGACCTCTCTCCTGTTCCTCCGCTCTGCTGGGTGCCTCAGGGGTCTAATGGTTTTCAGGTTGCCTTTCCAAGGCTCCCAGGTCAGCTGGCTTCCAGCGGGGTTCACCCCATGGGAGGCACTGGATGGAGATGGGATGGACAAAAGAAGAGAGAGGCCATGTTTTCCTCCTTCACCATCACTATCTCAGGTGGTTTCTCCAGCAGGAGCTGTCTCTCTTCCTGGACTCTAGATCCTATGAGACAGCTGTGCTGTGGTTCCAGTTTCTCTCTTGCACCCTGAGCCTCTGAGCTCTGATCACTTTGTCTCCTCCTTTGCCCTTGCAGCATAGGGGTGGTAGCTGCACCCTGCTGCTACTGCCCTCTGATTTACCTCCTTGTCTCCTGTCTGACTTCTCAGCTCTTCCATCACCCGGGTAACTAAGTCCCTGTACTGAAATCTCTCTGTTTTAGATACTCAAGTATGGTTTTCATCATTTTTATTTGGACATTGATTGATACAGAGAGATTTGTTTTTTAGATATAAAACTGGGTGAGCATTTTCTCCAGGCCTGTTTTCATTTCTACTTAATCATTAGAAGACACAGTATAATAAACACTAGCTCATCAGCATAAGGCTACGTAGTTGCATACATGTGCATGCTTCTTTTTTTATTCACATCAGAGTTTGATGAAGCAAAGTAACCAAAAGTCTTTCAAGGATGAAAGGCTTTCAAAGTTTAAGAAATAATTTTTTAAAAGAAACTAGTAGAAATGGCTAGATATCTTGTTTTCTCCTTTTTTAAAAAAATTTGAAACCAGTCTTTTTTACTCTGTGATTTGAATATGATTCAAGCTTTCTTTTCTACCTCCAGCCCTGGGTTTGGAAGGAGGGAGGGAGAGGGAGGGAGAGAAACAGAAATCAGTCCAGAAGTGAGCAAACTTAATGTGCAAACATTATGTGTTAACACTGCGTGCTTGGGTGAGCTGGGATTATTCAGCTGAGACAACATGAAACCTCCTCCACTTATTTGGGCTTTAGAATCTGACTTCATTGGAAGATGAAATTCAGAGAAGAGAAAGAAGAAAAGGGGGAAGAGAGGGACAAAGGAGAGGGCAGTGGGGACTGGAACACACTCTCCCTTGGTGACAGGAAGTATTTCTTTGTCAAGAAAGTGATTCATTTTTGAAGGCTGGATACCTTTTTATACTCAGGTGTGAAGCTGGCTTAGAAAGTGAATTTAGCTTGCCTGTGTGATTTTACTAATGTGCTGGCTGCTCAGCAAATTCAGTACGAAAACTTTTAGGTAAGCAGAAGAGAAAGTTATACCAAAAAAAGTTGATTTAGCAGAAGGTCAGAGTATGGAATTAAGAATGAAAAAAAAAAAAAAAGAAATGTATGTGCTAGGATTTAAAAAAAAAAAGTATGCGTGTGTCACACACACTAATTTAGACCAGCTGGGGTGATCTCACAGGGACCCCATGGGCCAGAGCTGCCGTTCCTCTGTGGAGAGCACATCTCCCCTGGAAATGTGTACTCAGGTGCAGTTGAAGGGTCTGAGGTCATGGCTGAGGCTCTGGCCAAGATCCTCCCAGGCTTCAGCCTCTGCTTCCTCTATAGCCCGTTGGTCGGGAGCCATCCTTCAGATGCCAGAGCCAGACCATGAGTCTAATGTGCATGAGGACAGCATGAATTATCATTGGAGACCAGTGGGCCCTGCTAATCCAGACAATGTCTTTCTTCCTGGAGCAGTTAGATGCCCCCCCCCCCCTTTTTATTTTCATGGTCTCTCAGAGCGTGGATAGTAAATTTCTCTGGGGTAAGTTATGAGGAACCTCTTAAGAAAAGGAGAGATGAGATAAACCACTCCTTGCACCATGCTTCCACCTCCTTTTGCTCTTCAAAGCTCTGGTAAGCCTGGGATATATCAAGAATCCTGGGTGCTATGGTTTCTAAAAAGACCAAGAAGACTGGCTTATGTTATTGCCAGGGACGAGAAGGGAGAAGAAAGAAAAAAATGGCGAATAGTGTAACAGGGGATGCATCATAGACTCCTATATCCGGAAAGGACTGGTAAAGTCATGTCAGGGAGGGCCACTACATTTACTCAAACAGTATTCATCTTGAGTTTATCAGGGGGCTATATGCCCTATAAGAGCTGTGCTTGGTTTCTTCCATTAAGTATAATATCCTTGGTCTAAACCAGTGCTTGAGGCATGGTGGGGAGGTCTGAAGTCATCCAGGTTTCCAACAATACAATAAGCAAGTGTATTTCATTTGTTATTTGCAAAAGGTTCACAAAAGGTGAAAAAAATGCGTCTGTCTAAAGGATGGGAAAGTAAGGGTATAATTACTGAAGACCTACTGTGGACTAACTCCTAGGTTTTATCTAAACAGTTTTTGTAGAGGTAGAAAATCAGGGCTTTTGTTTCCTGGGGCTACAGTGGCCACTGAAGATGCAAAGAATTCTGGAGTTCAAAAAGAATCAGAGAGAAGGCTTAAAGCATCCCTTGTGAACTGAAATGCCAGTCACCTTAAATTAGCGAAGTGGGCTAGGTAGAGACAGTGGCACAATAAACAGCCCATGTCCAAACTCTAGAGTTTTTAATCCAAACTCCAGGGGGGACAGGGCTTACTTTGTGTGAAGCAATGATTCCAGTATAGAAGTGTGACCCCACCTTGGCCAGATCTCCTGATATTTCAGGACAAGCCAGAAAGTTGCTATTTATGTGAAATGTCCTGATTTGATATATTGGTGACTAATTAAAAAAATTAATACAGTTGACAAAACAAAGCATACTTGCAAACAGGGTCCTTCCTGCCAATTTTTGGTCTCTGTCATAATGGAATTTAGGCTGCCTCCTAACAGTTCACCCTGTAATAGCATTTCTTTTCTGCCTTTCTTTTATATTGTTTTTCATGGAATTTAAGAGGGGTTTTTATGAGTTTAGGAGGGTAGGAAAACTAGTGACATGATGATTTTGCTGAGGTTCCTTTCTATTTCTTGTGGCTTATGATTGTTCCTTCAGTTCCCTAAGGACCCTGGCTTCTGAATTCTCCATGGCATGTTTCATAGTCCTGGGCATGGAAGGGTCACATGCTTACATATATGTTTATGAAATAAATGTAGCTTTCCTCTAAGTCTAGCTAAATAGGGAACTGGAGGATTTAGGATGGAAGAAAATTATTTAAATTATTTACAGCCAAAAGTTTCTTCCTCCTTCGCCTCCCATTTTCTGAACCTTGTATCAAATATCAATTGATATGTAACAAATTACCCCCACACTTAGCTGCTTAAACCAACAAGCATTTATTATCTCACACTTTTTGTGGGTCAGGAATACAAGTACCTCTTATCTGGGTACCTCTTCCTTTAGGACCCTCTTGAGACTATGGACAAGGTATCCACCGGGGCTGTGGACTCATCTGAAAGATCATCTCCAAACTCACTCCCATGGCCGTGGGCAGGATTCAGTTCCTCACTGAATGTTTAGACCATTGAACTGAGGGCCTCAGTCCTATGCTGGCTATCGACCAGAAGGCCCCTTCAGTTCTTTGCCATGTGGGCCTCTCTTAGGGCAGTTCCTAATATGGGAACTGGTCTTCATTAGAACGGGAAAGCATGGAGAAAGCAAAAGAGTATAAGACAATAGCCATAGTCTTTTCGTAAGCTAATTTCAGAAATGATATTCCATCGTTTTTCCATATTCTATTCACTGAAGGAGACTCACTAGGTCTACCTCACTGTCCAGGGGAAGGGTTCTGTAAGTTACAAGACGGTCATGGCAACAGAAACATAGGGATTGATGCCTTGAGCTTTTCTCCTACATATTTCTTAGCCTTCCTCTCTGGTCTAGAATTACCATGAAATCCGGAGAATTTTCCCACCTTTTCCCAAGAAATTCCAGGAATTGCAGCTATTTTTTCCTTTTCACTTAACTGACTTCAATAAGGTAAAAAAAAAAAATCAAAGAAACAAATTTTAGAACAAATTTCAGTAGGCTTTTCAGGGGACATGTCAATAATTACATTGATTCTGCATTAATCAAGCCAAAACATTATTCTGCCTGGTGTCAAAATGAGATGAGCTTGGTTCTGTAGGGACCGAGCATCTGAGAAGCGAAAGACATGCTGTCGTTTCAGTGGGCTCTCTGTTATATCTCAGGCATTGGCCAAGGGAAGGAGCAAGCCAAAGTAAGCTGGGATCAGAACCCCAGACAGATTCTTTGTTGGAGAAACTCAGTAGATCCGAATAGGAAATAAAGCCAGGAATCAAGTGTTGAGAGATATGAATTTATAAATCTGAGGTCATTCCAAAAGACAAGAGAGTAAGAGCACCACTGGCTGAAGTGGGCGGAGATACAAAGATCCGGAGCGTCTTTTCGGGCAAGAATGACACTTTGGTCACTGTAGGTGCAAGGGATAGGCAATCAATAAGAATAGGCAGAAAGCTGGCCTCAGGGACAACCTGGCAGGGACTGAATTAGAGGTCATAGGCAGGGCATCCCAGCTGCTAATGAGACTGGACTCCAACACAGGCTCCCTGGGGAGACTGGGAAAAAAGCCTGGATCTCAGTAGCCACAGATGGAGATGCAAGATAGAGAAGCAGCTTACAAAAAAAGTAGGGCTGAAGAGAGAGAGGCTTGATTAGAAAATAGTCAAGAACCTGATTATTGAGGAACAAGAGATCTGCAGTCAAGTTGAACCAGTAGCAAGACAGCAAAAGTAGACAAGAAGTTGACCACTGCCAGAAACCAAGATTGGTCTCAGAGTTTGGCATGGGACTGAGACTACTGGTTGAGATCAGGCAGTGTCGCTTGCCAGGGGTAGATTAATGCAACAACTCAGCTCCAGGACAGACATTAAACTTTGGCGACCCTGTGACCAGTTGCACTCAATACCCTCTGATACTTCATGGGAAAGTCAGACCAATGTTCTTCTGAGAGGGCAATTAGGTTTCATGATTTCCTTCCCTAGCTGGACATCAGCATGAAATTGGAGGCTTGGCTTCCAAGTTCCCATCCACTTCTGTTCTCTTTCTCTCTTGTGAGGAGCAGGGTGAGAGAAAGGGCACAACAAGACAGAGCAACCCTCTGCTTCCAGGCCTCCTAGGGAAGGTGAAGGAGCAAGGAGGCTGGATGGGGGACTGAGTGAGTGTGATACACATGACCTTCCCTATGTCTCCACAAGCTACTCTCCAGCGTCGGAATATTCTTCCTCCCTTTTTGCCAAGACACATTCTCCACCGAACTCCAACATTTAACTCTATTTTGGTTTTTCCAAGAATCTTCCCGAAACTTCTCTTTTTCTCATCCCTCCTTACCTCTTCACACTGCTCACAGCACCCACTCAGCATCACTTTTACTCATGATATTTCTATATGCAAGCCAGTTTGTCTCCTTTCATATTTTCCCAACCTGCCTGCATTTTCCTACTTTGTTCCCCACAACCATGGGATGGAATGCTCCCCTTGGATGGGATCATGGTTTTTCCTTCATAAGTAAACCCCCAGTGCCTAAGCTAGGCTCAGCCCACAGTGACTTCTCCAGTAAAACAATTTAATGAGCTCTCTGGTTGAAAAAGAAAAAAAAAATCAAAGTGCCTCCCTGTGTCTCCTCAATCTGCTTGATTTGCATCACATTTCTGGGCACAGGAGCTCCTGCAGATTTGCGGCATTCACTTCCCTACCCACCCCTGCAACATTTGTGCTTTATCACAACCACCACATTAGGAGCAGTTTGAGGGCAAGGGTCAGAACACAAACATTTTCTCTACTGCTCATAGAAACTAGCACAATATGGGCACCTCCTAATTGCCGAAGAAGTCCTTGCTGAATGAAATGGAATTTTCCTTAAGTGGATGCCTTGTACCTATCTTTAGAACTGGACTCCCATGATAAAACAATTAGGAGATTTTGCTGAATTTTCCACTATTTAACTCTCTACATCGGGGACATGGAGAAACAACCTTTAACACATAATGACTTAAAAAAAATCTATCTGTGAAGCCAGCATTGGTCACTAGTCTGTGGGCAGACCAGTCACTGCATACATTATACACTTTCGTCTGTTCTTTCCAGGGTGAGGGAAGATTTGGTGAACAGTCTGACTTTGGTTGTCTACAAACTTGAATTATCAGACCAGCTCTTTTGAAACATACCTTTTGCAAATTGACTGATTATCTTCTACGGTGAACTGAAATCACTGAAGAATGCTGAAGCAGCCAGGGAAATTTCCCACACAGGGCCAGGGATGCTTAAAAAACACTATCACACCAGCCTTCGGATGTTTCCTGAGATCCACAAAGGGCGGGTAGTGCTAATCTGAAAATGGGGAAGGGGATGAGCTCTGGGAGGTCTTGCTCTTTGAATGCATTTGGCTCTAGCACAAAGCTCACGCACCAGCTTTGAAGACTGAACAGATTGTGTGTATTGAGGAAGTGGAGGCTCCTAGAGTCACCAGAAATGCCATCTCTGGCTTCTATCCCACCTGAGTGCCCTACCCTTTCTTCTGAGCAAGACATAAAGTCCTGGTGTTTGAATTGGCTTTGTTCTACTCCATGATTTCAGTTCCTTGTCTCTGTTCTCCAATGTGTGGCCTCATTTCCGTCCTCTGAGCACTATTGTTTTTTCTGACTTGAACAGTCATCCAGAAAACCTCAGTAATAGGGCCTTTGTATCATTATTTACTTTTCTAATTATATATGTCTTTTCCCTCCCCAAAGCTTGAAGACATCAAATTGCAGTTGAAGTAACTGCATGGGGAAAAGCAAGAGCAACAACAACAAACCACTTCACTCCTCTGGGTGGAAACGTGCAATTGTATGAAGAGGGATAAGGAAAAAACTGCTCATATTTGGAGAAGGAGACTGGAATAAGGGAGTGAGAGCAGACGGGCTACTTTGGTGCAAGGGATATGAGAGCATAAGTAGTCCAGTGCATTAGTTGGAAAAGTAAGGCTGTGAGGCTAGGCCCAAGGAAGGCTTCTAGTGTGGAGTCCCAAAGGTCTGGACTGGCTGGGATCTTCTTTTTTGACTTTGGACCCTTGTTGTGGCAGTAGCTGCTCCTGGAACTCATCCTGACCGGTCATCCTAGAGGCAAGCGAGGACTTCAGGAAACTGATTTTGTTGATGAACCTGAGTTTCAACCCTTCTTATTGTGAACTTGAATTTGAAGGTTGATATATATTCCTAGTCACAGTGGCATTAGGCAGCATATTGCAGGGAAAGTGCAAGTGGGTGATTCAGTCGGAGCTTCACCCATAAAACTGATGAAAATCTCAGTCCCTGTTAAGAGCTCGAGGACCTGCTATGACTGACATGTTCTGTCATATTCCACAGTGGACATTTTTGTTCTGGCCTCCCAGCAATTATCCCTCTACTTTTACTGGAAAATCAGATTTATTTTCCTCTAAGGAATTATCCCTCTCCCATTCTCAAGGCACATGAAGTCCAGATGAGATCACATGATTCATATGTGGCCAATCAGTTTATCCCATTATGGCTATACTAACTGGCTCAGACATAAAGTACCCAAATTTGTCCATTGCAAATTTAGCTTTAGAGCTTTGATGATAGGGACAAAAAATTCCTGGTAATACTGTTTGCACACTTGGGTCAAGCTATGCCTGAACTTTTCTATTACATGACTTAGTGAATGTCCATATTCATTTCAGTCAGTTTGAATTGAGTTTCTATCTCTTGTAATTGAAAGAATAAAATGTGTTCATATTATATACCAGTCACTGGTATAGTCTATTACTTCTTCCAGTCTGGTTCTCCTTTTCTCACATAGCACTGAGCAGATAGTAAGTGTGCCATACCTATAAGATGTCTATAGAGCCAATGAACTTGAAGCAGAAGACATATTGGCTAATAGTTGGGCTCTAATTTCCTTGATTCCACTGACTTTATTCTGGCTGTGGTCTAGAAATGGAATTCAGGTCCTTTCAAGCCCCAATTTAATTGTGGCTCCTGAGGGAGAGTTCCAAATCTTAAACAATCTCCATTGGGTTTAAGGAAGGGTGGGTGGTCTTTGTAAGCCCTCTGTGGAAATTCCCTTTCAATGTTGGTTTCAGGATGTACAGCCAAGCAGGCAATTGGATTAGGGAAGAGCCAACTGTTTTCTCTGAATCCTACTGAAGACACCGGAGGGAAGCAATTCATGCCAAAACAATTTTCACTATCATCTTTCAGAGGCTAAGTTGACCACAACCTGAGCTGAGTGGAATGCGTGGCCTTGGCGATGATTTTTGGCTATGTTACACATTTCAAGATTGCAGTGTTGTCCAAATTAACCTGTGGAATGCACCTTTTCAAGAGGACATTTCCTTAAGGAGAGGCTACCCTTCAAAGTCACCCCTAAATCTAGATGTTTCTACGAGTTAATTGATTCCAAGATATTCTAAGCTGTAATATTAAAAATGGTTATTAGGTTCTGGAGACAGTGCATTTCTTCTCAACAAAACCTTCTCTGATTATGCTAACCAAGAGTAACCTTTGTTCCTTTTATATGCCATAAAAATGTTAATAGACTTTTTTAAAAAAACTTATCTTTAAAAATCTTTTTCTCAGTAATCGTACTGAGACTTGTTCAGCTTATTTCTGCCATTAGATGTTAACCGATTGAAGTAGAGTTCACAAAGTTGCACATCGTTCTTTCTCTGAACATTGTTTACAGTGTGTTCCATATAGTAGAGGCTTAATAAATGTTTGTTTAATGAACATCCAATGTTTCACCACTTATACCTTCCCACCTCTCAGTCCCCCATGAAAGACATAGTTCCTGGGTTCCAATTTGTGTTTTGAAAATGAATAGTTCCTCTTTAATCTAACCAGTTTATTCCCGATATTCATTCAATAAATATTAGTAGGTGTTTTTCTAAGTGTCACTTACTATTCTAGAAAGTAAGAGGAATGTGACTTTTTCCTTCAAAGAGTTACAATTTCAAATCACAGAAACATGGACAACAGGCTATGGAGTGGCTCAGTTTTTTTTTGCTCCATCAAACTGATCCCCAAAGTAAAAGGACTTGTTCAAGCCTCACAGTAGAGAGAAAGTCTTCTGATGCTCTCAGGAGTTCTTCTCTCATAATGTCATTGTTGGCTCTCAGGCAAGCTTCTTCCTCCCCTGAAAAGTTCTCCAACATTCCTCAGAGTCTCCATTAGGCCTTAGCCAAGACTCACTCTTAAAAGCTAACTATTTTCCTTGTTTACCTATTTTCTCATTTATTTGAGAATATTTACTTCTAACCTTTCTAAATAGAAAGTCATTGTTAACCTTGCCCCCTAGGAAGCTGACACAGGGAGGAGTATCCTCCAGGGGGGAAATCAGGACATGTTAGTCAGGGTCCCAAAAGCTATATTTCCTGGGTGGACAAGAGATGTTTCCTTAAAACCTGTAAAGACTACCTCCCCTCAGCCAAACATGAAGCTGGCCTTCCAGGCAGCCTCAGAACTCCTCTGGGCCTAGAGTTATGACCACCATCATTGTCAAGTGGGTCTTGGCTTCATTTGCATTTTTCTGAGCCTCTCTCCTCCTTTTTACCACAGTGCTGGCCTCACCTCACCAGGTGCAGAGAATAGCCAATTGTCTTCTAAGCATACTCAACAATCCTACTGGGTTGAATAGTGTTCCCCCCAAATTCATGTCCATTTAGAATCTGTGAAAGTGACCTTATTCGGAAAAGGGTCTTTGCAGATATAATGAAGTTAAGATGAGGTAATACTGGATTAGGTTGGGTCCTAATCAATGGCTGACCTCCTCATAAGAAGAAGGAGATTTGGACCCAGAGGCATATAGAAGGAAGAAGGACATGTGAAGACAGAGAACGAGATTGGATTTATTCTGCCACAGCCAAGGAACACCAAGGATTGCCAACAAATAATAGAAGCAAAGAAGAAGCAAGAAATGATCCTCCCTTACAGCCTTCTGAGGGAATGTGGCCCTGCTGAAACTTTAAGTTTTGACTGCTAGCTTCCAGAACTGCGATAGAATAAAGTTCTGTTGTTTTCAGTCACCTAGTTTGTGGCAATGTACTATGGCAACCCAGTGCAGCAACCAACCACTGATTTCCATTAAAACAGCAAAGGGGAAATGGACAATACAAAACGGAGGGCATTTAAGCTTCTTTCTGGTTGAATTTACTTGTCTGCTCCCAGTTTCTGCTATGCATTAAACTGATGGGAGAGAATGAGTAGCATATTTTGGGATTACCTACGCTGTGAAAAGGTCATAGGCTACTGGTATATTAGAACTGTTAAAATTCAGTCAAATTGGTTAATTCTAGAAAAGGTCATTTGGATTTGAGGCTGTGTTCAAATGTATCAGTCAGGGTTCTCCAGGTTGTATCTCCTATTGATTCTGTTTCTCTGGAGAACTCTGACTAATATACTATATAGGGAGAGAGGGAGACAGAGACAGACGAAAAAGAATTGGTCTATGCCATTATGAAGGCTAAGAAGCCTTCAGAATGATGGTAGGCAAGCTGGAGTCTCAGGAGAGCTAATTGTTTCATTCTAGTTCAAGCCCAATGGCCTGAGAACCAGGAGAACCGATGGTATAAATTCCAGTCTGAAAGCCGGCAGGCTCAAGGAGCGGTGTTTCAGTGACCATCAAAAGCCTGGAAAAGACCAGTGTCCCAGCTCATCAGGTGGGAGGGTTTCCCTCTTGCTCAACCTTTTGTTTTTTCAGGACATCAACTGACTGGATGATGTACACCCACATTAGGGAAGGCAACCTGTTTTACTCAGTCTACTAATTTGGCTGTTAATGCCATCCAGAAACATCCTCACAGACACACCTAGAATAATATTTGGCTAAATGTCTGGGTACCCACTGGTGGCCCAGTCAAGTTGACACATAAAATTAACCATCAGAGCAACACTTAACATTCAAGATCAGACTCATGTTGATGCTGGATGACCACCCTCACACATGTGATTTTCTTAATTAAGAATGTGTGGGTTGCAAGTCTCAAAAATATAATTTTTTTGAAGTACTTTAGCATGAAATCCAGGGGAAGAGGGTATGAGACAAGGCCTGGGGGTCAGGTAAGTGCCTTGGGTGTGCGATCCCAGGAAGCAGAACAGGGCAGAGGAAGTGAAATGTGGAAAGATGGCAAGCAATTCAAGATATGTTAAAGAGTTGCCCACCACCACAGGTGACTAGTGCTTAGTACTGTTAGAATCTTGCTCCATGTAACTCAGAAGCATCTGTCTAGGGGACACAATGAAGAATTTACCCATCACCTCTTACTGCACTTTGATCAAAGGTGGCTCCTCACATTAACTTTCCCACACTTCCAGTTTGCATAAGGTACAGGGAAATGCAGTTTTCACCAGTGTTCCACCCCCTAGTGCCAGGGCAAGATGTAAGAGGTATGAAGCACAAGACTGAGGAATTATACCTGTACGAAGCCATTCAAAGCCTTCATGTTGCTAACTGGCATAACAGTGGCTAGAGAAAGAGGTAAAGCCAAGTAGAGGATTTTTGGAACAATGTACTAGAAATACCCAATGTGCCTGGGAACACTATGGCAGACATATGTCAGTTTGTATGCCCTTCTTTCTATTTTTGGTAAGACTGTCATTTTATAAGGCAAAGCCTACCTCTTGCTATAGAAGCTGAAAGTGTCAACTCCCTAGAAGCTAAGCAGGCTGGGAAAGCAAGTGTGAACATCTGGGCCATACAAAACTAATCAGATGGAAGAGGGCCTCCTCTAGGTTTAGTGGGGAAACAGGAGATGTGAAAAAGAGGAAATGCCAAAATATTGTTCTGGTGTCATAAATACAACCAGATCTCAAGTAGAATTGGGGGAAAAAATCACTTCTCTCCCCTAGTTGTCCTGCTCAGTTGCTTCATTTTCTGCTGTCACCTGATGGGCTTCCTCTGCTAACTCCAGTCATCGGAGGCTCCCTGCCCATGTTATGGGATTGCCACCTAATATTGAGATTCAGACCATACATCTTTCTCTAGCTCATGGGTGAATTACCCTTGGTTTAGGGGTCCTTTCTGGTCCAGATAGTTATATTTGGGATGAGGTCAGCAGGCATATGACCTAGGCACTTAGAGAATAGAGACGAAGAATAGAGATTTCCCAGAAGAGAAGGCACAGAGACAAAATGGAATATTCAAGTATTTGTGGTCTGGACTCGGAATCAAGAGACCCAAGTAAAGGTCTTCGTTTACATGCCTCTGTGATCCTAGGAAAATCAGATAACTTTCCCAATCTTTAAATCTTCATATACAAAGTCAGGAGATCTCTAAAGCCCCTTCCAACTCACCAAGAACCACACTTACCCCACAGTGTTGTCATAGTTCTGGGCACTTTTGGGAAAGTGGTGTTACCAGAAACCTGGGACAAAGCTGGACATATCATCTTTTCCCAGGAAAGCTCCCCAGTAAAAATCCACCAGCTGCTCCTCATCTATTTCATAACTCAAAAGACCTCACCCTTTTTCCTTTTCTTCCTTCTTTCTTCCTGTTTATCTGCATAAACAGCACGGTTCTGTTATCAGTAATGCAGAAAGACGTCAGGATATTGCAGCCGGAATCCAGGTGTTCTCAGCTTTTAAACTCACTCAGAAGAAAATGTGCATATCTGCCCTTTTTACACACACAGTTACTCCCATTTTGGAAATCAGTGGAAGTAACATTACAGAAAGAGGCCTCCTGAAAGAGGTGGGAGCCTCTCTGGAAGGCTGGAAAAAACAACGAACTAGTTTTTTCCATGTAGGTGGCTTCGAAAAGTGTAGTTTAAGATGGTTCTTTTTCACCTGTACAGTTGATCTACATGCCCCTTCTCTCTTGAACTCATATTAGTTGTGTTAAAGAAATCATTATCACTGTCTTCAGATCATAGATTAAATACTAGAAATGATGTTAACTAGAAATGGGCTTTTCTCCCATTCTGCTGTTCTTGAAGAAAATCTTGATGAGGTTGCAGGGCTCAACAAAACATTTCTCATGAGAAATTCTATCCTTTAGGTAACAGTAAGAAAGAAGTCATCTTGTTCCACTGTCTGACCTCAATAAGAACATACCACACAACTTATAAAAACAGGTACTGGTCTTTCTCCTGGGAAATATTTTCTTGGTCACTGGAGTCTGGCATCTAAGTCATACAACCCTATCGAGCAGAAGATCATAACCTTGTTCTGCAATTGATTTGGGTCACATCTTCTTCCTCTGATCTCTCATATGGCAGAGGGACCATTTACTATGCTGTTTCCAAAAATGTTCAAGGCTGGAATCACAATGTGCTTTGGTTTCTGAGCCAAAGTTTACATCCACACATACAATGATAGGGATCAACTTGATCCTCAATATTTGCCACCTTTCCCAACTGTTCTTTAGGTTTCTTAGGTACTTTATGACAAGGAATTAAGTGAGCAACAATTTCTGTTCTAGAAAACCCAAATCTTTAGGGACAGAACTTAATTTATAGTACCTGCTGTGTGCTTCAAGTGGTGTACACTTCCTCTAATTAATATTCGCAGGAGGTCCCCCTGGTTTCACAATGTTCTGAATGGACAACAACCACTTCCTCAAGGGTCTGTTACTTGCTGAATTGCTGTTTTCCAGGGACTTTCTGGGGAAAGGTGGTCACAAGTCACAGGGGGTCTCTCTGAATGATATCACTCAGGAAAGGGCTCATGTAGTCCCTGACTTTTCCACCATAAGTTCTAAAATTAGAGAAAAAGCTTTCCAGGAAAGAAGTCTGACAGGGCAGTTTGACTGCGTAGAGGGACAGGAATTGGGGGTGAGGTGATAGCACTCAGCATTGTCTCTGCTTCTGCTCCACCCCTCCCCTGTGGCTGAATAGACAGCATTGTTCCTGGCAACGCAAAATAAAAGACTTGGGAGATCTTGAAAATTAAGTCCATTTTCTCATTTTGCTCATATGATGCTGAGGTCCAGAGAGGAAAACTGACCTTGCCAAAATTTGAATTTAGGGCAGACTTTAGCTTAGAGTTGAGGTCCACCTCCGGTGAGGCATTTTATTAGACTACGTTGCCCCCTATATCACGACATCTGCTTCCGAAGGAGAAGAATCAGAGACATAAAGCAGATCCAAGAAGACTCTTTCCAGCTGTTGACTCTTGGCTGAAAATGATCAACCTGAAACTTTTCCTGCAACACACACTGTCTAGGTGCTTGCAGGTCCACGATTCTAAGACCCAGTTTGGGAACCATTTCCCAGTTCCTCTACCATCCTCCCTCTCTTTGCTCTCATTCTGATTTCCAGGCATTGGTCTGCTCCAGTACGGAGGAAAATGAATCTCATTGGTAGGGACATCACCGCTGTGTGGGCAGGGCTCTAGGCCAGTTTTGCCAATTTTACAATTCTCTTAAGCACAGAACATAATTTTCAATCTAATTTCCACCCTCCCAGTTCTACCTCCCCTGCTTTTGCTAGTGCCTATGTAATTAATCTGATGGTCCCTCTTTTATTTTTGTTTTTCCCTTATACTTGGACCCCCTACTCAAGAATATTCTTATGTCACCTTCCCTTTTCCAAACCATGTGAAAGAGAGATTAGTAGGTGTGAGAGGGAACCTCTAATAAGAAGGTGGTAGAATTGAAGGTAATCTTACTTAGTGTCCAGTCCAACTTCATATTCCATTGGTGAAAAAACTGATATTCTGAGAGGCCATGCATATTATAACATAATAAGAACTTCATAGGTTGTTTTGAGCACAGAATGAAGTATTTTAGAAATAAAAAGGCAATTCGTTTCTAGCACCAGCTGAGAAGAGAAGACAATAAACTCATGAAAAGTTTGTATATTAGATAGCCACATTCATATTTTGACTTTAAAATGTCTCTCCTTTTCTCTGGCATCATGTTTTACTGGCATTTTTTAATATCACAAGCATGTTATAGTGAAAACCAGATGTAGGTCAATGGATGATGCCAAGAAAATGAAAAGTTATAATTCTTAATGCTCTGCAGTTTGGAAACATAGGGTGTTTTTTGTTTTTTGTTTTTTGGTAGAGGCGTGATTAAGGTCAACCTAAGAATTGCCATATGAACCCATTGCTCTCAGCAAATGAGTCAGCTATGATAGGACCATTCATTCTTTGACATGCAACATCACTCTGAGAGGAAAGACCTAGTCCACCGGGTCGCTAGTGCTTTCCCAAAGAAGGCTCTGACGGCACCTGATTGGCTTGGTCAAGATTTTTCCAGTTGGCACCTGAACATCTTTTTAGCTCTGGGTCACTCACCTCGCAGTGTTTAGTTCTTGACTTAGCCTCCTGCCTCAGATAAATATGCCTAATTTGAAGTGGAAAGTTAATTTATTATTTTATTTAAAGAAACAGAACTACCAAGCAATCCAATATTTCTATCTCAGCATGTCCAGGAAATATTTAATAATATTTTATTATGTGGCCAGTTGTTTTTCTAGACGTTACAGGGGATAGAAAGATATACAAGGCATGGTGTCCTGCAGAAAAAGCTGGGCATTCAGTAGAGCAGATGAAGAGATTAAAAACATAAGAGTTAAATGATAATTATGGTAGCATAATCATTTGAAGAATGATGATACAAGGAAATAGGAAATAAAGGAGACATTTCAGAGAACTGTGGGAGACAAGATGGTTCATGGAGAAAGTGAGGGTTTGGCTGGGTCTTTGAGAATAAGTAGACCATTGATAAGCTGAGCTGCAGGATGTAAGAAGACTGACAAGTATAGAGAAGGTAATACTTTGCCATAAAAGACTTGGCTGGATGAACACAAGGTCTGATCCTTACTAAGGATGTTGAAAATTTCATCTTCCAGTCCCGCTGAGCAGGGGCCTTATGTGGAGATAAGAACCACATCAGTTTGCAACCCCAATCACCAACCACTGTGAAGTTAAAACCTTATGATAGAAACACAGCCATCATTCTGGCCCTCTATTCTACCAACTTCTTCTTCAGCTCCCCAGCATTCTGGGAACCTCACTGAGAAGCTTGAACACCTGTGCCTGCAGGCCATCCTGGCGCAGACATGTAAGGAAGGACCCCACCCAGTGTGCAGGTGGGCTGTTCAATTAGGGGCACTGAATGCCTCTCAACAGCCTGTAAATTAAGGAAGCTTCAAAATAATCCTCTGTGGGAGTGGATAGGGAAAGGGACTTGGTCACTGAGTGTCACTAATTCTTCATCTTTTCCTCTCAGGCTTGGGTCAGTGGCCCAAATAAACATGATGCCCCACAGATACAGTCCTGCAGCCAAATGGCTCTCCGTGGTTTGACTCAAAGTCACCTGGACGGGCCTGATGGAAATGCAGGATGACCCAGCCCTTCTCTAATGGGTTTTCCAGAGTCAATCTATCCATCATTCTACCCAGAGAAGAGAGAATAAAAAATAGATCAGGTGGCACAAGACTGTGCCCTGTGATTCCTTGGAAAAAAGAGCAGGTGAAGGAGAGAATGACACAGCTGGGGGCTTTGAGAGGTGCTGGCAGAGGATGAGTTTCCAGGCTCAACTGAGAAGAGTGAGCCATTGGCATGGAGGAAAGCTGGCATGGACTGCCTCCAGGCAGGGCACTTTCTGGGCACTGGGCAAGACCCGTGGCTTTGGGAGCTGCCCCAAGCTGGCAGTGGTGCCAGCATTTCATTCACCCTGTGAAATGTACTAATTAGTGAGCAGTTTTGGCCCAGAGAGGATTGCCGTGGCTTCACTCTTGTGTGTCTGAGAAGAGCCTCCGCCAGAGGGAAGGTGAGAGCCTGGCGAAGTTAGATGGAGAAAATTCAGACAGCCATTTGCATTAGGACAAGTCCACCAACCCAGGAGCGAAACACAGATCCCAGTCTAACAGAGGCTGTGCTGCGGACAAGTCAGTTATCAGGCACAAAGCAAAAAGACAAAATGAATGACAACCACCTCCCCCACCCCGCCCCCACAAATGGTGCTTCTCTAAACTACTATTGCTTTCTGTTTTTACTCTCTTTTCTAAAATAGCTGAAGAAAATCATTTGGTCTGATTTAGCCATGGCATGTCAGAGCTAGAAGATGCCTTCAAGACCTGTTAGTCTCACTTTAATCCTCGGAGGGCAAGCTGAGGTCCAGAGAGGTGAATGGACTTTTCCTAGGCCCCAGGGCAGAGCTGGGAGGGGTGGGGGTGGAGTGTGGAAACAAGTCGCTTCGTTCCCAATCCTGGATTCTTTCTTCCACCTCACATCTGATGCAATAAATATTTTCAAATTTACCTGCCCAACTGGGCTGAATAAAGAGTGGTCCCCAGAAGAAGCAGGGTAGGCTCTCAGGGGCTACTGGTCGGAATGAGTCTCTGAACATCACAGCTGGGCAGAGTGACTGCCTCCGCCATCCAGCCCCTCTCTCTGGCTTCCTCCTGGATCTTGTTGTTGACATTTCTCGGAACACTTTGCCTTAAATTTTTCCTCCCCTTGGAAGAGAGAGTTTGCCTAGCATTCATGCCCACCTAACTCAGTCTAACCCAGTATATAAATCCTGCGGATAACTCCGGCAGAATTTTATGAGTAGAGAGTAAAGGCTGAGAGAAAGGCAGAGAATTAAGTTATAAGGAAAGAAGAGGAAGAGGGGAGAGAAAGAAGAATGCAAAGCAAGCAATACAAATTGAATGCTCAACATATGCCAGACTCAGGCATATAGTTACTGCATTTAATCCTCAAAATAATCCTGTTGTTACCAAGTTTACAGTTGCAGTTGGATAATTTATAGAAGCGTTCACAGCCAGAAAGTACCAGAGAGGGAACTATACCCAGGCGGCTGGTTTTAAGGGCCTAGTATTTTCCACTCTGACAAAGAGGAGAAAGAGGAGGCGGAAGAAGGACCTTTGGGGATAGGGCTCAGGAAGGGAGAGGGTCGTGGAAGACAGAGGTGGGGCTTTGGGGAATCCAGGCTCCTACCTTATTTCTTCCTGTATTGAATGAGCATTATGGCAAGTCTGCTATGAGTCTGACTCTGTTCTGGGCACAGGGCTATGGTAGACACAGAGTGATGGTAGGGGATGTCATCAATAAGGTGACCTGGGTTGAAGAAATAAGAACTTCAAGCCAGGGAAAGGGCTATGAAGGAAATGCAACTGGGCAACCTGCCATTGAGAGAGCCTGGGAAAGGGAATGGGTCACCTTAGGGAAGACTGTTGGGAGGGACCTTCTGGAAAAGTGACATTTGACCTGAGACCTGAGTCATCGGACTAAGAGGACGTGCGATGTGGCACACAGAGAATTTCCTCGGAAATGAAACGGCAGTGTAGCCTGACCCTATTGGTGGACAAGGTGACCCATCATGGCTGATTTACTTGGGCAATGGCACGCTAGGGTGGGAGAGTAGAAGTGGGTCTTCCATGGGTGTGGGCAATAGGAGAGCATGGTCTGTAGGGAGCTGAAAATCAATAACTAATTCTAACATTGTTAATGGTAAAATATTCATTCCTCTCACCACCCATGGAAGAGTGGCGAAGGTGCCACCTGCCTCCAGGGACCAGTCGGGGAGCAGGAGCGGGTGCCTGGGGGCTGCTAGAGAGCCTTTAAAAGGGCAAATCATTTAGGTATCCCTGGTTCCTTTTCATTCTAGAAGGGAAGCGTCGTTCAAGACCAGCGAGCCCTGAGGACCCTCAAGAATGGACTGAAAACTCTCACCAGCCCCTAGAGAAAGACATTCCAAAGAATCAGTCCCATTCCTTGGTCCCTTAGGACTGTGGCTGAGGTCCACCTGCCTATGCTTCCTTCTTAGAGTAATTGCTGTGAGAAGAATTTCCCATTCATGAAAGGATGTCTATTTTCTCTGTTTGGACGTTAGTGAAACCAAGGGGTGTTAAAAGGTCAGTTGCATCAGTTCTTTTAAATGGCAATTAAGCAATTGTCTGAGCAAACCAGAGGCATCCGGAGCACAGACATTGCTCAAACCTTGGGACCTGGGAGAGGCTGGGAAAAAAGGAACAAGGAGGGAGACACAGGGGAGGGGCCTTGGCTTCAGGAAACTAAGCAGAACACCCTGAACTGTAAAAGCAGATGCATGCGTCAGCAGACAGAGGGGGTCATTCCACTGAAGCCTCAGTGAGACTGGAAAAACACCGGACTCTACCCATCACCTACTGTCAGACTCTCCCTCCCTCCGTTGCAGCCTCTCCCTCCCCCCTCCCCCTCACTCTCTTCCTTCTTCAACTTTCTCTCCCTTACGATTTTTCTCATTCCCATCTTGCTTCTTCTTGTTCTCTTTCTCTCTCTTTCTCCTTCTCATTCTATTTCATTTTCTTCTTCATCCTCTATCCCCGTCTTTCTTCTCTTGTCTTTAACCTTCCTCACCTCCTGGCATTCTACCACATTCTCTCTCACATCATCATTTGGAGAGACCCTGGTCTGTAGGGGCCTCACCAACTGGATTTAAATTTCAGTGCCACCACTTTTTTAGCTCTTGGTCTTGCAGAAGTTCCCTGAGCTTCAGTTTTCTTTACCTGAAATTGATGTTCACATTCGCTGAAGGTATTGAGTTTGTTGGGAGGAATCAAACAGAATACATTTATGAACTTGAAACACTGTGCCCAGCCCACCGTTGAGACTTGACTGATGAGAACTCCTTTTCTCATGAGGCACAAAGAAGTATTGGCCCAGAGCTCGGCACCCAACAGGCATTCAATACAGCTTCACAGAATTCCCACCGGGGAGATACCCACGTTGTCTTTCCTTTCTTTCTGTTATAGGGGAGGAAACTGAGGCTCACGGAAGTTTTGTAGGTTGGACAGGTATTTTTAAAGTCTATTTAAAATAAATAAATAAATGATTTCTGTAGTATCACCAGGTTAGGTGCCTGGTTGCGATGTCTATGCAATGGTTTCTATTCTCTTCTTTCCCTGGTTCCTACCCCAACCCACTGTTTTGCAAATCTCCATTGTGACATGATTTAAATTCCCTCTCCAAGTTAGGGTAACTTCAAATCACGTTTTCCCAAGTGCTGTGTAGTCCGTTCTTGAAGAAGCTGAAACTCAGCTTTCTCACTCCTCAGTAAGAGAAATTGGGAAGTGGGTGTCTCATGCCCCTTCCCTCCCTTGTCTGTGTGTCTCTAGGTCGAATCCACTGATTCCTCCCTCTTTCTCAGAGACTTTTGCTGGGAGATCCTTTCATACTCTTCAGGGTTACTGCCCCATATTATTTCTAAAAATTTTTAAATCTTGATTAAATTTTGCAGTGTTTATATTGTTGCGCAACAAACGGAAGGTTTCAACCCAATTTATGTAGCTGGTTTCATGTAACTGAATTCTATGGTGTTTATGACTATTAAGTACCTTCTCCCAGAAACTGGAGAGACGCGCCATTTGCTGTGACACACACATCCTCCACCCTGTTCTTTTCCTGTGCAGCCCAAACCACAATTTGTAATTGAGTGTTTATTCTGTGTTTAATGTTTATCTCTTTTTCCAGGCTCTACGGCGCTATGAGGGCAGGGATCACATCTGTTTCGTTCTCCCAGCTTTAGTTATATATCCAGCATCTTAGACTCAGTAACTCAATAGTCTCAACTCTGGCCACACATTAAATTATCAAAGGAGTTAACAAATAAACAAAAACTTACTGATGCTTGTCTAGCCCTTCTGAATCAGTTGGTCTGAGTAGCACCTGTAAAGCCCTGTAAGTGATTCCCGATCAAGGAGAACCATTGACCTTGGGCACAATGACTTCCTGCTCTGTACATTTCGTCTACCTGAGCCTCCTCCCTGGTGCCAAACTCTGTCCCTGCGTAGTTGGCTGTGCCAGGCCTCTTGCACACTCGCTTTGGCCCAACATGTTCCTCAGACATGGGCCCACCCTAACACATTCTCCCTTTGTTTTCAACTGCTGTTTATGGCTTCCTACCTCCAGGACACAGCTCCTGATGAAACCGTCCAGGCTCTAGGCCTTCTGTGTAATTCTGAGCCCCCGCCTTCCTCCTTAAAATCATTTTATACTATTTTCCACAAGCCTGTGCTTCTGTTGGCAGTTTTGTAAGTGTGATTGATCTTGACCATAAGTTCCTTGACCTTTGCTGTGGCCCAGATGCTAAGGTGGCAGAAACTGCTTCCATCCCCACAGTTTGAACTATGTAACTTACAGTGGGACAGAGAGGGTTCTGGTCAAACACAGACATGAGGCATAGAGATGGGAGGGCAGTCGGACTGAGCAGGCGTTTGGGTCTCTGGTTTCTGCAGACTACCTGGGGAGCCGGAAGGTTGAGAGTGGACAAGAGAAAGGTCTCTGTGGCCCTCTTCTGGCTTCAAGTGTTTGAAGACCACCCCCCTCCCTGCCTAAGAAGGTACCCCCAGGATGTTAATTCAGGTCACTCTAAGGAAGCGTGCTCTCATTGTCAGGGCTGTCCTGGTGGGCCAGTGACGGCTCCCTCGCACCAGTCATTTTCCTTCTAATCTCGGTTTTTGCCACTTTTCTGCACCACTTGCGTTCTTATTTACTTAATATTTTAACATTTACCTAGCAACGTTAAAACCTTTAAAATGATGTTAAGTCAACCTACTTCGTTATATTTATTTTTGTCTTTAAAAATATCTATGAAATTGTAGGTTAGATGTATAAGCGATAACTACATACTTATGTAGAATTTTTTAGATGCATAGATGACTCATCTGAAAATAATGGTGGGACTTACATAGGAAATAGGGTGGATGTCTGTACTCCCACCACAAACCTGGGCCGGTGTGATAAGGTCAGGTGAATCCCCAAATTCTAACTGGGGAGATCCCTCGACCTCTCCGTGCCTCAGTTTCTTCAGTTGTAAAACACCATACACATCTCATAGGTTGCTGAGAGAATGACAGGAGCGAACAGCCATGCAGCACATCTCTGTTATTACCCATGCCGCTCAGAGGTCTAACAATTCCTGAGCCACTGCTGTTCCTCTTATCCTACCAGAGGTTAAGAGAGGGGTAAGATGATCCCTGCATGGGAGATGCACTTCTGGAGCTAGAAAATAAAGGCTCAAGAGCTTCATTGCAAAGCAGGCCCTCACCTCCTACTCTCAACTGTGCTTTGTTTGGCTTCAACTGTGCTTTTAAAATCTTGAGATGTTAATGCCCATTGCTGGGGTGTTCATCTTCCTCTTCACTGTCCTCACCTCTCTCTGCTGTCTCCGTGGAACCCGCATCCTTCCTGTGTTCCCTGCCAGCGGGACCTGTGACTGTGTTGGTGTGGTGCTGGTGCTGGTGTGTGTGTGTGTTTTAGAAGTGGGGCACTGATCATGAGTACAGAGGTTGCAGAAAAAAGACCACAGATTTTTTTTTAATTGAGCATTAAAAATTATCCAAACTGACCCCTTTTTTTTCTGCAGATGTACGGAGTTAAGCCTTTAAGTCTAAAACTACAAAGAGGTAAATTTCAGAGCAAAATATACTTTCTTCCGAGTCCTAATTCAGTACCTTTTTCGGATCATTTCATTCCTGTGGTCCCAGCCTTGGGAATGCCAAAGGCTCCCTTAATCTCAGGCCCCATGAACGCAGCCACAAGCCAGCTGCCGCCCACCCAGGAAAGGTGTGAGGACTGACTGGCAGGGCAGGCAACTCCGGGGCCGGAATTCACTGAGGACACTTCTGCGGGGCAGGGACCCTGCAGCGGCTGTTCCTTTGTCTGGGGGCTCTTCCCAGACCAGTGTACTCAGGCCCGCCAGGAGTGCTGATCTTTCTGCTTTCGACCTCAAACCGAGGTTCATTTTCTGGGTCCCTCATGTCAGCAGAAGCTCTCCTGGGGCCCAGCCCCCTCTCTTTCCCTGAAGGCCCTCACCCCTGGGCAGGGTGTCAGAATTTCACTTTGATCTGGTGTTCCCTGGAACCAGAATTACTTAATCTCCTCCAGAGGAGAGTCAGAAAGGGTGCTGTTTACCTAATAACAATGAACTCTTGACACTTCTTAGCTCTGAACTATTGCCTGGACACACACACTTGTTTGGCCACGTACAAGGCCACTGCGTCGGGGGCTCCCCCTGATGGGAAACATGCTTTAGGGCATCAGCAGGGGTGGGCATGAGGAGCCTTTTGCCAGGACTTCTGCCAGGTCAGAAGGATTGCTACTTCACCACCATGGCCAGGCGTGTTGGTGTGGTGACCTCAGGCTTCTGTCCAGACTTTCTCGATACTAGGCCCCCATTTGTCCCCTTTCCCCAATCTGGGCACTATAATTTTGTGTTGTTGTTGTTGTTTGTTTTCCATAAAACTTCATTTATACATTAACTACATGTACTTTTCCCCCAAAATAGAACTGTGAGGACAGAATGAGGAATTCTCCTCCCCTTTCGATCCGGGGTTATAGGCCAGGTTCACTTAGAGACCAATCATTTAAGGCCGATTAAGTGTGTATTTTAGAACATACCCCTTTGCTAGAATGATCAGTTTACACAATGCCTGGACTTCATGGCATCTTAGAAAAACCTGAAGTCAAAAACTGTCCCCTGTGCAAATGCCCAGGATCACTGTGCTGTTAGTAGCTTAAAGACCTTGATTATAGCTTTGTGAGCTCTGAGTTTGGGGACACAGCTTGTGACCATTGAAGGACCCTCAGGGATGTCCCCTGAGAGAAGGTCAGCTGAAAGGACAGGGGCTTAAGGAGGCCGTTCCTGTATCAGTCAGGAACCAGAGACTCAATTGCTTGCTGATTCACTTGAAAGGCCTTTGGGGAAGAATGAAGAGCCAGTCGCTGCAACGGTAATCACATTGCCACACATACAGGTATCAAATCATCATGGTGTACACCTTAAACTTACATAGAATTATATTTCAAATACATTTCAGTTAAAAAAAAAAGATTCAGATGCCCTGTGGAACATGGCACATCATCATGAGACTCGCTGTTTGGAGAAGATGTAAGAAGCAACAGGTTTCCAGGCTGCCTTCAGCCCATCATATTATGGATGGAGATTTTACACAAACATCTAGGTTTCTGGTTTCTTCCTTAAATCCCCAAAGATCAAGCTTCCCTGGGTCCCCATTCCCACTCACAGCCCTGAGTTAAGGCCCCTCTTTCAGTGCCGCGCATACCTTTGATTTGCTTCGTTCCCATCCTCCCTCCTGCCCTTGTTTCTCTCCTGGGAGCCTGAGGCCCTTAAGCTGCAGATGAAACTGATGGGGACCTCCCCCGAGAATGAAAGAGTGACGGAAAGTTGTAACTATCGATGGCAGAGCAGAGGCCTACCTGGCTATGTTGATGTTCCAGGAATGGAAGTTAGATGTTAAGAAACAGCTTCCTGAACCCAGAATTGTGGAAGCCAGCAACGGGGCACAAGGAACTACTGAAGCTCCTTCCTTAAAGAAGCTGAGGGAGGGGAGGCCGGCTCCCTTCCAGGATCGCAGTGAAACCTTGCTCTGAGGTAAGACTGTGCCCTTCCAGTTCCTTTCAGTCATAAGGTTCTTCTTTTTTCTTTTTTTTTCAGTATTTTTTATTGCTGTTCAATTACACTTGTCCCACTTTGCCCCCATTGCTGTCCCTTGCCCACCCCACCCAGCTCCCACAGCCAATCCCCACTCTGTAGTCCATGCCCATGGGTCCTTTATGTATGTTCCTTGACTTGCCCATTCCTCTTCTTTCCACCGTTATTCCATCCCCCTTTTTCTATGAGAAATGTAGAGCCATGCAGATGAGAATTTGCACTGATTTCTTTAAAAAGTACATTGCTAATAACCTAGCCCTCTATAGTCTTCTCCTTGTGCCCCGCTAAGAAGATTACTTGAAAGATTTTTTTCCCCCCTAAAAGGTGCAGTCAGTGTGCTGTAAGGGGGGAAGACAGGATCAAAGGATGAAGACGAGGCAGAGAAGGCGACCGTGACCAGGATGCTGGCAGAGATGGTGTTGAGTAGCTGGGTGGCAGGCATCTTCGTCGAGAATGTGCTCTCTCTCAGACAAAGCAGGCTGGTGTGGCAATGCCAGTGTGCTCTGCATATTCACTGAAAAAAATACAATTTAATTAATCTAGGGAAGAAAAAGGGGTGGCCTGGCAGCCACCTCGTTCAGGGCAGGACTGGACTATGTTTGTGTGAAAGCTGCTGCTCTCTGGGTGGGAGAGGGAAGTTTGGAAGGCCAGGGAGGCTCTGGGTAGGTGAGCATGTTCGAGGGCCTGTGTTGGGGTGACTTTCACGGCTAATGGAATAAACTAGGAGGTATCCTTGGGGCAGCCTCCTAGGAGGTGAAATGGAAGACTTCAACCTGTTTGAAAATGAGCCTTGGATTTAAAAATATAAGGGGAAAGAAAGAAGAAAAGAAGCTGTAGAACAAGAAGGTCCATGAGTGCTCATGGAAACAGAGCTTAGTGCTGAAGCAGGCCTGAGATAGGGCACGTATGTCCCAGGCCAACTGCCTCCACATCTCACGTCACTGAGATGTTGATAACTAATCAAGTAGCTGCTACCAGATGATTTGGTTTACATGCACTCTTACGATATTTTTGTTTTCTTCTTAGCTTAAATGAATGCACTCAGAGTGATGTGGATAAACGATAAACAGAGTACTTGCCAAGGGTCACCAAATATGAATAGAGATGTGTGGGAACCTAGAGAAAAGTGACTTATGTTTCAACATATGCTGCGTGCCCGTCAGGGGTCTTCATCTAGGCTTGGCACCACCTAGCTGACAGGCACAAGGAAACCAGGCTCTCCAGGGAGAAGGGCTACCTCAATATGGGACTGCCCAGCCAGGGCAGGCAAGGTCCCGGAGCTGGGAAAGGCAGTGGTCGCTTTCAGTCCATATACTGTGCACTTGCTGAAAGCGGGTCCAGGGACTTGAACTGATATGCCTAAATCACACGGCTGCTTGGGGCCCCGGCAGATGCAGTCTTTTCATTTGTGGCAAAGATATCCTCAGGGCCTAATGCAAGTCAGTGAATCTTCCCTGTGGAGAGATACACTGAAAACCATCCTTTGGAAGTGTGAGATCCCTGGGAGGTCAAGAGCTGAGAAAGTCCTCCAGGCTCTGTGAAGGCTGCAGCCCCTCTTCCCCCAGAATGAAAGTCCTAACTAGAAAACTGCTCGGGACTCAGAACCGGACCACATGGAAGTCAAGGGTCAAGGTGAGGAGCTTTTGACTTTCAGCTCCCTGTAAGCTAAAGTATGGACCAGGTGGAGACAGGAGGCCCCTTCTCAGCTCACAGAGCCAATTGTTCTAGATTTCTCACAATCTTCAACCCATCCAGCTGCCCTGTGTATCCTGGGAATTCAGAAGTCACCCCAGTAGAACTGAGAAAGAAGACATCTATTTTTTCTAACATGATCTTTGAATAAACAGACTCAGAAAATGCGGGTGCCGGTGAGAGTGCTGGTGCAATGAGCTGTGTGACCTCAGGCAGGGGGCTTGCTTCTTTGAGCTCCCTTTCATCAGAAACAGAATGGGGTTTGCAGGGATGTTCTCTAAGCAACCTCTGACCACAGTATTTTATCATTCTGTGCTCTGTGAACCCTGTCTTCTCTGGAAGGCTCTTGAATCATGATTTTTATTACAATTGCCTGTGTTCATATTAATAATCGCTTTTTAGTATTGCTCCTCAGATCCATCTGACCGACTGAGTAGGGCACACAGTTCTGACCAGGACAGCAGCCAGGCCTGGTATAAGGAGTCATTGCTGAAACAGAAATTCTACCGGGACTGGAGCAGCAGCCAGTCAAAGCCTTGATTCCCATCCCCTAACGCCCAACGCCCAGGCAGGCTGGGCTTCAGGGCGCAGGCAGGCGACTTTTTCTCCTGGGTAGGGCAGGAGTCTAGGGGTGAGCCCAGGCTGCAGGAGGAGAGAGGCATGACATTTTAGGAAGAAGGGTCAGGTGTCTTGTCTTTGCTCAGGGGAGATGGCAGCTTATTTAAACTTTGTGCGTCAGTTTAATGGTGACTTGGGAGGACTTTGTAGAGCAGTGGATAAGAAGATCAGCTCTAGAGTCAGAATGGAGCATAGTATATTCCACTTTCTCTGTTTAGTTAGTTGTGTGTCCTCAGAGAACTTACTTTGTTCACTGTGCCTCTCTTCATTTATCGATAAAATGGGTACAATCCCAGGAACAAGGATTGTGGAGAAAGGCCTGGCTTTCAGGGAGATCTTAAGACATATTAGTTATTGTGATGACCTCTTGTGATGATGTCCTCAGCCTCCTTGTTATACAAATAATAGAACGGATGGAGAGAGAGAAGAGAGAGATAATATGACTCGACCACCAGCACAAGGCAGTGGTGGCAGAGTTGGATGAATACTTAGTTTTCCTGCTTCCACGCTGGTCTTGAGCGTCATCCTCCTCCCTGAGCTTTCCACAACACACTCCAAATGCCCTTCCTCAGCGTGTGTCCCTGCTCGCAGCACCTCCCCTGCCAGCTCCAGTGTGTCCTGCACACACCCAGCACCCTTGCCTCCCCATCTCGACCCTGGGATTTCCTTTCTGCCTTTTCCCACCATGTTTAGGGAACATGTCCAAGCCACTCCCGGGAAATGTGAACAGTTCCCAGGCCCCTCTAATGCACAGCTCCCTCTAACTATCTTTTTCCTTCTTATCTGTGCCTTTCACTTGGAAATGACATATGACCCTGGGTGTGGGTTATCTTTGCATGGTCAATGCCACCTGGTCCCTGCTGTTAAGAGCTTTGTGGGCAGCTTCATTTCAGGCTGAATACTTTGGACCTTTACTCTCTCTTGCTGGCAGCCCCCCCCCCTTTCTGTACCCCCCAGACTCAGAAACCTGCCCTAATTCTCCCCTCCTCCTACAGAAGGTGAGTCGGACGGTGGCAGAGCCCACTGCCCCGGGCTCCTCACGCAGAACACCATCCCTCATTTTTTGATGAAAATCCAACCAAGCTGCCCCTCTTTTAGGAGCATGAATAGAAAGTTAACTCTATGAACAAATTATGGACCCCTGTGATTCCAAGACAGCACAATTCTCATAAACCGTTATAAGAGGACACTAAGATAGGGTGGGAATTTAAACCTTTCCCCCAGCATACAGCTATGTGTTGACTCTTTTTGAAAAAGCAAGTTAAGGCGCAAAGAACTAAATTTTCATTTAACTACTGTTTTTCACAAGGCATTTTCTAAACATTATAGCTTCTCTCACAATGGTTTGCAACATGTACTTTGTTTTTATTCATATAACTGTTGCACATGCATTTTGATTTGTAAGAAATTATAGTAGAAGGAAAGGTAAGCTCTATGAATAAATTTATATCAGTGTGTCAAAGTGTGGTAATTTTTTAATAGCAGTAAATTGGTGGGTCTACCTAAGAGTGGAACCTGGGGATCCTCTGAGGGTCAGTCACAGTTTTTACTCCCCTGGGTCCCTCGGTTGCTCAGTGACCTTGGTGAGTCCCTTAATCATTTTAGGACCTCATTCCCTTACAGAAAATGAGGTTGATGACACCTGCCTTTCTGATTTCCCAAAGCAACTATAAAGATAAAATGAAATAGGCTGCAAAGCAGAAAGCACTAGACAGAGTATAAATCACAATTGTGATTTTAAATTATGTCTAGAATTTTATGACTACATCTTGCAGGACCTCTCTGCAGGAGAAATCTGAGACACTGATTCTGTTGCCCTGTTCCTCCTCAGCTCTTGCACCTGACCACCTGCATGGCCTCCTTCTGTTTCTCCCTGCCATTGCTGACACAGGTTCATGACCTGCCACCAGCGGGTGATGTTATTATTCTGCCCCACATTTTTGCCATGTGTGTGCAAGAATTTTCATTTCATTCAGGGTCTCTGAGCCTTACCACGTTGCCTTCTCCTTCTTGCCCTCCACCACCTGTCCAAAAGTCATTGCCTATGAACTTGAACTCTGCTACTCTTCCCAACTCTTTGGTTTGTGGGTTGGCTGGTTCCATTTCCTGTGACGTGCCTTTTCTCCTCAATTGGTTTTTGTTATCTCAGCTGCTTGGGATATTTGTGTGACTTCCCTGTTCCAGCATAGTATGGACTCCACCTGCCTCTTGTCCTCTCCCACACTGATGATACTCATTTTAATGTGCTAGTGACAAGTCCCAGCCAAGGTTAAGCAAGCTGAGGCTGCAGACCCCACTCTCCTCCCTCTGTTCCCCTGGGCAGCCATCCTGTGGAAGCCATCAGGAAGGAAGGGGTGTCTTACCAGCCTGATGCTTTAGTGTGCTGGGAGAGGAGCCAGGCCTTTGCCAGCAGAACAAAAAAGAAAACACCGGCTGCACCTGTTTGTTGTGGAAGACCAGAGAGTTGGCATCAGAAGGAACTTTGGGGAGCAGCTTTTTCAGCTTCCTCCTTCCACAGCTGAGGAAGCAGAGACAAGATGAAATGCCTGGATATCAAAGATGATTTAAGATATGGTTCCTGCCTTAGCTGTTCACAGTCAGGGATTAAGAGATGCAGGTTGACTGGGTGCTAGGTGCTGATTAATCAGGCCTCTCTGATAATTTCCTTTTGATTGAATTCCCTTTCCTTCCAAAAGCAATCCACCATCCCCTGGAGGCCTAGCTCCCAGGCGATCTATGCGTAGATCTCCAGGTGTTATTGGAGGCATTTTTGAAGCACTTTTTTTCTTATGTCTGGGATGTTCATCCCCGACTTTGCACCTCTACTTGCAGTTTGTGGGGACCTCCAGTGGGAACAGTGTAGCTAGGAAAGATACTCCTTTTCCCTCTTTGCAAAGACAGAAGGCATTTTTCCCCACTCAGGACAGCCACAGGCAGGTCTCAGCACTTTCAGTCAGCTCAGGGCCTCTGAAAGCAGAAAGGGCCTTCTTCCAAAGAAGATTTGGTCTCTTTGGTTGGTGTGTATGCTACTATTACACAGCATATTGCGTGGAAGAGCCAAGGGTACCCTGAGTTATTGGGGAAACCTCTCTTTATTCTGCTTTTCATGTCATGAGCCCTCCTTCCCCAGGAGACAGTGCCACAATTCAGAAATGTCCTTGAAGAGGTTGAGAAAATGGTGGGAAACTACCCAATGATCAGTCATTCAGCACATATCTTTCAAGGATCGTGTGTCAGTTATCTATTACTACAGAACAAACCAGTCTAAAACTTTGTGACTAAAAACCGCTACTTTATTAGGCATTGTTCTGTGGGTCAGGATTTTGGGTTCAATAGGGTGGCTGGTCTCCACTCTCCATGGTGTCCCCTGGGTTGGCCCACCCCGGGCTGGAAATTCCTAAACGGCCTCATTTACATGGCCGAGCCTTGGCTCTGGCTCTTGGCGGGGTGCCTCAGCTCTCCACGTGCCCTGTTTCTCTAGCAGGGCACCTTGAGCTTCTTTACCTGGTGGTAGGGTTCAGAGGGGAAAGCTTCAGTATACAAGGGTTTACCATGCCTCTGTTTGCATCACATTTGATGATATCTCTTGGCCAAGGAAGTGGCTTGGCCAAGCTCAGAGTCGGGGTGAGAGGGACTGCACAAGGAGGCATAATTCACTGGGGACCGTATGCCAGCCCTAGTATATACCCCTGTTATCGAGGCTCCTTGGATCTCATTCCAATCACCAATGTCCCCCTTCCCTTCTACCCTGTCAGTTTACATTTCAGATGACTTGTCTCTACACTAGAGTAGGTTGTTTATTTCCTAACACATGTTAGCAAGCATGAGAAAGATGAGCTCTGAACTTTTCATGGAGATTTAATAAACAGTCTATTCAAAGTAAAATAATTTCTAGGTTTTCTGTTATGAGTGTGGTCTGTCCGGAAGTTCAGGGTGAGGTAAAGAGATATGGTACCTGGCTAGGCCTGGCATCAAGGGACAAGGGTGTCAGGGAAATAAGGCTGAAGTCCTCTAGTCAAATGGAGTGGGTAATGGGCCTTGGGTTGACAAGGAAGAGTGATTTAGAGTGATCCTAGAATCATCCTCCTGGGACCTGTGATTAAACTGCACTTTCTAACTGCAGGGAAATTACCCTCTCTAAGCTGCAGATTCTGCATATGGGAAATGGGAGCCATAGATATCAATCAGTCACGATTATTTTGAAGATCAAATGGTAAGACATGTCAGATGTTTATCACTGCCTGGCATGTAGTTACAGCTCACAAGTTTAGCTATTTTTATTGGCACTAATGCATATTCA
>PVJD01007906.1:0-78454 GCA_004026545.1 Mormoops blainvillei
TCCATTTCTACAGGTAAAGAAACTGAGGTACAAATAAAAGGACCAAGATGCTCAGAGCCTTCAGGAGACCATTTGGGAGGTAGGGGAAGAAAAGAAGGAAAGGATAGAATTAGCCCCCTGGTCGGTGGGGAGAGACAGAACGTATAGTGAGGACTGGGCTGAAGCTCGTTCCTCTTCCAAGTCCATTTTCTTGTGATGCCTCAGCAGCTGCTGCTGTGTAAGCTCGACCTTGCTGAAATACTGCTTCCCACTAAGTATGACAGTCTTGCTCAAGGTTCTGGAGCGTTCTCTGTGTTAGTTTCCTGGGGCTGTGTCTGAGAAAAACTCAAGGTGGTTTCCTTTATTCCCATACTCCAGCTTCACTCCTGACACCAGATGTATGGGTTTTCCACATATCAAGCGGCTCTCCAACGCCAACAAGGTATCCTACAGCTCAGGTCAGTTCTTGTGCTATATTTGCCTGGAGTTAGTGTCAGATCCCACTAGTTAAGGGCTCAGTCCTACGAGACTTCAGACAGCCGCAAGTCCCGACTGTCACTGTACTTCTGACTGAGCGTTATACACTGCGGTTCCTGCGATGCCCTCCTTGGGTTTGATAATTTGCTAGAATGGCTCACAGAGTGCAGGGCAACCGTTACTTATGTTCAGCAGTTTATTATAAAGGATATAATAAAGGATACGGATGAGCAGCGAGGTGGAGAGATGCATAGAGTGAGGTATGGGGAAGAGGCAGGAAACACATGTGTATTCGCTGGGTGCGCCACCCTCCCAGCATCTCCAGGTGTTCGGGAACCCAGAAGCCCTATGAACCCCAAGCTTTTTAGGATTTTTACAGAGGCTTGATCAGGTAGGGAGGACTGATAGTTAACTCAGTCTCCAGTGCCTCTCCCCTTCCAGAGGGTGGGGGGTCAGGCTGAAAGTGCCACCCTTCTCGTCATGGCTCAGTCTTTCTGGTGACCAGCCTGCAACCTGAAGCTGTCCAGCAGCTCACTGACAGTCACCTCCTTAGAATAAAAGGTGCTCCGATCTCCCAGGAAATTCCAAGGGATTTACGAGTCCTGTGTCAGCGGCCAGGGTCAAAGACCAAATAATAGAACAAAAGATAGTCCTGGCACTCTTATCACTTAGGACATTACAAGGGTTTCAGGAGTTCTGTGCCAGGAACTGGGGGCAGTTATACATTTCTATTATTTCACAGGCTGATACAAAAAAGCTTTGCAAACTAGGTGGCTTAGAACTGTAAAAATGTATTATCTCACAGCTCTAGAATCTAGAAGTCAGAGATGAAGGCCCCAGCAGCGCCATGCCCCCTCCAACGCTCTAGAGGAACTTTCTTTCCCGCCTCTTCCTACCTGCGGGCGGTGGCCAGCTGTCCTTGGTGCCCCTTGGCTTGCAGCTGCATCACTCCAGTCTCTGCCTCCACCGTCACATGGTGTTCTTCCTGTATCTCTCTGTCTGCAGCCCAACTTTCCTCCTCCTTGTAAGGACACCAGCCACATTGGATTAGGACCTACCTTAATCAAGTAGAGACTCATCTTAACTTGATTACATCTGCAAAGACTGTATTTCCACCCACAAGTACTGGGGACTAGGACTTGCACATGTCTTTTGGTGGGGGGGACACAACTCAACCTATTAATAATGAACAAACCTATGAGTCTGTCTCTATTTTGCTTGTTAGTTCAGTTTGTTCATCAGATTCCACATATGAGTGAGAGCCTATGGTACCTATCTTTCTCTGACTGGCTTATTTCTCTTGGTATAATGTACTCCGGGTCCATCCATTTTGTTGCAAAGGGTAAAAGTTTCCGCTTTTTTACAGATGAGTTTTGTTCCATTAAATGGTAATGGGGAAAAAATGCAATTTAAAAAATTCTAAGGTGAAGAAAAATAAAATGTGGAATTCAGAAAATAAACAAAGAAAACAACAACAACAAAAATGAACAAACCAAGTCCCAACTATCTGCCTGGCTTCCTGCGTTCCTGGAACTGGCCAAAGTTACCACGTCACCTGCCTTCGAAACAAGCCCTCTCTGTACAGTCACAGCTCTGGGGCTCTGAATTTTCCACCGTGTATCATGTCCCCTATCCACTCTCTAGGGCTAAAATCCGGCTGTTCTTTGTCCCCAGATCCTCTCTGATTGTTACTCTTTCAGCCCATACTGAATCCCTCCTTGGCATTCTCACAGCCTCAGACATGGCTTCGTCTACACAGTATAGAAAAAAGGAAAAACCTAACCCTAGTTTGAAGGCTCTAGTCTAGCATGAGTAAGAGGTCAAGTGCGTGGACCTTGGCAGGAGCCAGCAAGGATGTGGATTTGGCTCTGCCACCCCCCAGCTGTGTGACCCGGAATAAATTCCTTCTCCCTTCTGTGCCTGCCTCAGGTTCTTCGTCAATAAAATGTGGATGATAACATGCCAGTCTCATAGGTTGTTGCAGGAATTAAATGAGACGATTCCTGTGGAGTGCTCCGTGTGGGACCCACACCTGAGTGATTTTTAGTGTGAGAGCTGGGAACTCGCCTTTTAAATGTGCCCCGGTCTCGGTTGCGGCTGAGGCTGGGCAGCTGTGCACAGTCAGGGCTGGAATCAACAAAGGAAGGGCCCCCAAGGCTGGGACCGGAGGGAAGTGCAGGGCCTGTGGGACTGGATCCCAGGAAGTGGCTACAAGAGAGTCTGGTGCAAGCCAGGTCATGTCCAGGGGATGAAGGCGAGACATGTAGCCATCTGCCCATGGAAACAGAGGCATGGCGTGGCCGCTGCCCTTGTATAGAGGAACAGCTTATCAAATGAATGAATTATCGAATAATGATAAGTGAGCTCTAAGTTGTTGTAGAAGGAGATATAGATAGGGCGGGGCTCCCAGTAAATAATTATTTCAGGTCAGAGGGTGGAGAGTAGGGAAGAATTTGGGGCATCATTCGTCCATCGGTCTCACTTTACAGAAGTTAGCGTTTGCTCTTTGTTGAATAACACCTCTCTACGAGATTATTAAGGCTGTTCCCTATTACATGTAACAAGAACCAGCTCGAGCTAACTTTAGCAAGAGAGGAGCTTTATTAGGAGGATGTAGGGTGTGAGATTCACTCAGCCCAAGGGCAGAGGTGAGCTAGAGTCAGGGATTGGAATGTTAGCTGCAGTCTCTCCCTTTTCTCCTCTCTGTACACATGCCCCTCTTCTCTTCATTTGAAGACCAGCTTCTCCAGCCTCTGCAGGCTGTCCGGCAGAGCACTGTGTCTCTATCAGAGCTCACGGGTGTTCAGGGTCCTCTATCCAGAGGGAGACCCATCTCTCTCAGCACCCACCCAATGCCGAATCTTGGGGGAAGGGACTCCTACTGGCCTGCCTTGGGTTAGCTGCCTCTGCTCTGGACCTCAGAGTAGCATTGGATTGAGGTTCCCCGGCAACCACTCCAGGGACCAGGCAGACCGGAGACACAAGGGTGTACTTCTCAGAAGGTACAGTGCATGATGGCGGGCACAGCTGGGCAAGTATCTCAATCAGAACCTAATACACCCAGGTAGTCTGCTGTGCACTTTTATATATGTTACCTTTTAAATCCTCATCGCAACCTTGCAAAATATGCATTAGTGTTCCCCATATACTGGTGTAGAAACTGAGGCTTGGCGTGATCATGCAATTTGCTCAAAGTAATTTGCTCATCAATGTGTAGTGGATGCAGGGTTTTAATTCAGGTCTGTGTGAAACGAAAGCTCGAAATTAAGTGATTTGCCCAAGACCAGAATGAATCAGTAGCCAAAGATGGATTCATTAGTATGATATATTCTGAAAGACACCAAACCATACCCAAGGAAAATATAAATAGACCCCAGCCTCACAGCTGGGAGCCTAGTGTCCTCGGTGGCAGCCTGCTACCCCATCTCCCAAGTCCTCACACAGGCCCTGCCCTCCCATGTGCTGTGTGAGCTGGGCCCTGGGGCGTGGGGGCCTTTCTGTAGCAGAGACTTTGCTTTCAGCAGGGGCTCCCCTACCCACGATGCTAACCTGCAAGGCCCAACAGTGGCCACGGAACGGCACGTCTTGGGGCTGGGCTCCTGCCCTTCTTCCTGCAGCCACGACTGGTATCAGAATCTCTTACAGGAGTTTAGTGAAGCCCCTGCTTGAAGACCGGACACAGCCACTCTCTGGATTACCTGCAACTCAGGGCCTCGGAGTAGCTGGGCTGGACAGACTGATTTACAGAGGAGTGTTTCCCAGCGCGAATTCTGGTGACCTTATAAACCAGGAGGCTGAAGCAGCTTGGCTCCTCTCTCTCCGCAGCCCATTTGGTTTTTCTGTTCAAGAAAGAGAATACAGATCTCAGTGATCTGTGCTGTTTCTTTGAGACATTTAAACTACCAATCGCATTAGTGTGGGAGCTACTTGAAGGAAGAGCACAACCAGCAAGCTAGCTCTGAGAAGATAAAAACATAGTGTAAAAAAAAAAAAAAGGCAAAAGTGTTTAATACTTTCATTTCAAGGCTAACAGCTCTTTTCTGGGTAGTGGTGGGATTTCTTTCATCTTTTTATTGATGGATTGCTTGTAAGTGGTTGACGGTATATGTACTGGGAATTTGGGGTTATGGTAGGGGAGAGATTTTCTTTCGTTCTGTATTTCTTCTGGTTCATAGAATTGTACTAACATTTCCTGATGGTATGAGGAAGAAGCGTCTTTCTACCTCTCACTGACCCTTCAAGGGCAGAGGGGGTTCCACTGACAGGTGAGATGGTGGGAGTCTGACCTTCTTTGTCCACGTGTCCCCATGGGGCAGGATTTGCATCAGAGACAGATTCCCGTGTCTCTGGTCTCTCTCGTATGCTCTTCCCTGGCTAAGATAAGAGTTAGGCCCTGTTGCCCGTGGTAACCATCCTGGTGGCTGGGTACCTGTAGGTTCCGCAGACCCAACCTTCCCTGTGTGTGAGCACCAGAGTCGGGCCTTGGGAAGAAAGAATAGGAAGCTTCTGTTGGTCTTGGATCTAAACTGTGTCCTCTACTTCACCAGTTCAAAAAACAAAAAGGAATTATCTTCTGGAGGGCGGGTCCCTTGTAGTACAGGCTTCCCCTGCTAGGCGAGTGTTCTAGGAACCCGTCTGTATCAGTGTCCCAGCTGGTGGTGCTGTGAGAGGCTGAGTTTGGCTTCCGTGAATGTTTTTGCAAGACTCTTTCAATGAGTTTGCCCGTTTCATGATGGGTGACTTATAAGCGCACCTGCCCTGAGTGTTCAGCAGTTTTTGACCAAAAACGGCATGATCCCTAACCCCCACCCTCCGTATTCACCCGATCTTGCTCCAAGCGACCTTTTTTTGTTTGTTTGTTTCTCTGGATGAAAGTCCTCAAAAGTAAACTTTTTGCCAATGTGAAAGAGGTGAAAACAAAAGCTGATAGAAGCACTTAAAGGCATCAAAATCGACAAGTTCAAAAACTGTTTTGAGCAGCGGAAAAAAAGTCTTAATAGACACAGTGCATCAAATGGAGAGTACTTTGACGGTGACTGATGTTTAAACATGTAAGAATAAATACAGAACTTTTCATAAGCAAATTCTGTTTTTTGGGAGGGTCTCCTCATATTTTCATTCCTATTTGACTCCCGGGCAGAGGGGAGAGGGCTGTGATCCGTGGTCATCCATGGTCAAGGCTGACAGTCCAATTTCATTGCGTGGCATAGCTAGTAACCGTATCAGTGACCCAGAGCAAGTGCTTTTTTCATGAGGAGTGCTAAATTGTGTAACAACCAGCTAGGGAAGGATCGGCTTTCTGGAAGATGGCTGGGCAAAGAGCAAGAAGATTGGAATTTGATGAACCCGGATTGGAATTCTGGTTCCTCTACTTATTAACAGTTGCCCTTGGGAAGATTATGTTAAGTCTTTGACTCTTGTGTCCCGTAACTTCAAAATGGGCATCATAGAGCCCATTTTAAAGAGGCACTGTGAGGATTAAAGGTAATAGCCAGCAAGTAGATATTGAGAGCTTATGATGTGATAGGCACTGTTCAACACCTTGATTACATCATCCTTTTCAAGCAAAAGCTATTTTACCTCCTTTTTATATGAATCTCAGGGACGTTACCTACTCTGGATCACAAAGCGAGTAATTATGCTTAACCATTGCACCGCACTGCCTTTCAGCTGCACGGGGGTGCAATGTCAAAGTGCCTGCTACAGTGCCTGACACACAGGGAGCTCTCAATAAATATCGTCTTCTTTCTTTTTCTCCTTACTGGCAAGGTGCCTGGTCAGAGGCTGCTCTGCATCCAGCTTACTTTGATTCATAAAGCCATCCCAGCTCCTCCAAACTCCCCTTTTGCCTACCAATCCCCAAAGGCGAAGTTTACCTAGGACTTTGGATTCTTTGCCCTACCTATCCAGGCCCTGGTGTCTAGGAGTTATAACCCCTCGTCTGGAATTAGAACCTTCTGTTTCTTTTCTGTATGGTTCTGGGGCCAATCCAGGGCTGATGTTGATGGTGACCATTGATAATGATGCCACTTATGAGAGAACACTCCAAGAAGTACCCGGGAACAGTAAGGAGGCCATAAGGACATAAGGAAGTTGGTAATGAGACAGAAGTGACATGGCCGTTTGATTTTATAGGTGACAGAGCAGGTAGGCATCATCCATGAAGCTTGCTCTGGAATATGCAAAGATATGCTGAGTGTAAACCCCACACCCCAGCTCACGGAGGATCAGGGAAGACAGTACTTTGTGAGCCAGGGCCATTAATCGCGTAGAGTGGACAAGGCTTTCATATTTTGATTTAACTGTGTTTGAGCCTCTTGAAGAGAACTGGCTATCTGATTACCTAGTTAGCCAGAGAGTCAGGCCTGAGGAGAGTCATACCAGAGTTTGAAAAATGGAGGCTGACCTGGACTTTGCCTGGGCAGTCACGGGGTGGGTACAAATTATTGGGAGTTGGCACGAGAAACACTAGATCGTCCTCTAGCAGGAGCCTTAGAGACCAGTCCATTTCTAATTGATTCAGTTTAGAAGAGGTAAATTTGGCCAGTACATTGAAATCTGAATGAGAGGTGAGCCTTTGTCTGGGCCCCTCTCAGTGCTTTCCCTGCGTGTGGAATGGGGGTTTTTAACATCACCTTCTTTCTTCGGTATTTGTTCTGTGAGGAAGGACATGCTTTAGAAAAGGGTCAACGTGTACCCACTGACCCAGTTACTAATCTAATGGTATTTTAATCAGTTAATATGTTCAGCTACATGTGACAGAAGTCCCTTCCTGACCGAAAAGACTGAAAAGTGTCTTAAACAAGGTAGGAGTTCGGTCTCTTGTAAAGAAGTCCAAAAACACTCATCTGAGGCTGCCATGGAAGCTTCCTGGTTTGAGGAAACCAGACACTTTATCTTGTTTCTCTGCCATATGGGCTTCCATTCAGAAGGTCCCCCTCCTGATCCATTACAGTTCTGGAACCCCAGCCACTGTGTCGACATTCCAGAGTGCAGGGCAAAGAAAGGGGAAGAAAAAAGACACATCTTCTTCCCAGAAGTACACTTTCTCGAACTATACCCACCATTTTCACTTACCTTGCATTGACCAGAACTCCCTCAGTTAGTCTTCATTCCAGATGGTGTATGCCTGGCTAAAATTAGGGGTTCTATCACTAAAGAAGAACAGACTGGAGGGTCACTACTGTCTCTAATGGTTTCTACCACACTATCAGAAACGTCTTTTATTTTTAATCAAAAGTCTCAATTAAATGACCTCAGGAGGTTCATTTAGGGAGGAATATAGTTCTTTATATTAACTATTCCCTCAGTAAATATTCTCTCAATATTTACTGAAATAGTATTAGATGTAATAAAAGATGTAATGGATACATTTTTAGGAAATATAAAATGCCAAAATTCATATAGGAAAAAATTAGGAAAGATAATTAGACCAGTAAGTGTTTTAAAAATTGGAATGGTAATCTCTTATGCCCCCCAAATTCAGGCACAGATAGTTTTAAAGTTTCAGTCTACCAAATTTACAAGGAATAGTGAATTTCTACCATATATTCATATGCATATATACACACACACACATATATCATGAAGCATACACCATTATATATTTGTGTAAATAAAAATTCCATGTGCATAATATATACATACTTTATAAAATGCATATAAACAGAAGAACCTGGTTAACTTAATTAGAGTGGCAGCCAGCTGGGAATGGAGGAGAAGGGAATAAAGAAATACACGCATGAATGATGAGTGAACGGAGAGAGGCCATGCAGGAATGGACGTGCCACAAACTCACAGTACGGCAGCCTCCATTCTCTAAACTAAGGTCTAGCAGAGGAGGAGGAAAAAGAGGATCACATTATGGTCAGGAGGGTTTACAATTTAACAGAAGGAGATGGCCATATTTCATTTCAAAAGTGGAACGAAGTGATTTAGATGTTTTGGGACAATTCTTCTCATGGTAGAGCAGGGTCACCAGTCATGGTGTGGTCACTTCTACCTCAGCGGGAGATGGGGCCATACAGGATGCGAATGAGGGAGGGAGGCATGGCATAAATAATATAACTCAAAGAATGGTAGAAAAATTAGAAGTGAATATTGAAAATATATTTAATGGAAATTCAAGGCCAGGGATGATAACCCTGTATGGAGAGTGGAAGAAGACACTTTGGTACCTGAGCTGAGCCCACAGAACTGGGCAGACAGGCCAGACAGTCAGCAAGTCTGGGGCTCAGCTCGGCTCAGAGATGCTGGAGTTGGCTGCCAGCTCTCCATGGGGCCCAGATCAAAGCTCTGCACAACTACACGCCACACATAGCTAGTGTGACCCGAGAACCGACTGAGCGATGAGTGGCAAAACAGAACATTTCATTCCACTTCCTCAACTAACAGGTGAGTCCCTTTAAACCAGGTCCCGGTGCTGTTTTTGTTTCGTTTTGTTTTTAGGACTGTGGTAGTTAGATTCTGCCTCCAAATTTGCAGATGTAATGAGATGATTTGTCATGGAAAATTATTGCATGATCATCAAAAAGTAATGAAAGTTGTCACAGCCTCTCCCTTAATGGCCTTTCTCACTCACCTCCTTCCTCCTACCCTGAAAATGAGCTCTCGGAGTCTAGCATGGAGCCAAGCCAGGGATCTGATGCTGTTTAATTCACCCAGGCAGTCAACCATAAACACATTTTTCAGAAGTAAAGACAACTTCTGTAACTTTTTAATTAAAGCATAAAAGCCCTGATTAAAGAGACATAAATCACCGAGAAACCTGTAAATCTCTGCAGTCTTTTGTGGTGCTGTGTGTATGTGTCCGGCCGCGTACACTCCGAGCCCAGAGGCAACGGAGCCTGGAGAGGCCCAGCACTGCATTCCAGTGGTCCCGGAGCAGCGACCGTGCAGTGCCATGGAGGCGATGTGGGCATGGAGCCCGCACCGGGTGCAGAGAGAGATCAGATGAGCCTGGACCAGGAGCATTCGGCCCCGCTACTCCCTTAACTCAGTTCGCACTCAATTTTTGGAAGGTCAGGTTGGTAGCTGCCTCCAGCGTGTAGAGGGACAAGTTAAAGGACACCATGAGGAAGCAGACAGGTGGAGAACAAAGTGTTCCACAAAACCATCAGCCTGGGTTCCTCAAAAAGCCAGTGTCATGAAAGAAAAGGGTTGGAGGATGATACTGGATTGAAGGAAACTAAAGAAAAAAAACCACTGAACGTCTTGTGTAAACTTTGATTGGATCCTGCCTAGAAACAAACATCAAACAATGAAAGACGTTCCTTGGGACAATGGAAAAATGAAATGGAGGTTTGGTGTCGGATAATGTTATGGAGTTAATATTAATTTATAATGTGTGATAATGGCATTGCTATTAAGTAGGATAATACTTTATTCTCAAGAAGGGGATGCTGAAGTGTCTAGAAGTGAGATTTTATGATGTCTACCAAAGTGCCAAAATGATAATAATTATTGGATGTAGATGGAGGATATCCATGGGTTTATTTTAGAAGATTTTGAACTGTTTGTGTCTGTATGAGACAACTTTATAACAAAACTTGGGGGAAGGAAAAATGGCAGCTTCTGTTACTTTGTCTCTTGGAGATCTCTCTCTCTCTCTCTCTCTCTCTCTCTCTCTCTCTCTTTCTCTCTCTGTCACAAATCTATCAATGTGGGACAAAAATCAGGTTGGGCAAGTGTAGCTGGACAAGTTTTCCTCTCTGTGGTGACACAGAGCCTGGATGTTGTGAATGCACCGTTTTCCCGGTTTTAAATGAATGCGGGCTCTAGGAAGGAGGCAACTCTTTGGGTTTTGTCCTGCAACCCACCTGGACGGTTCATCCACCTGGATCTTAGGACTCAAAACCAATGAGCATAGCAGCCTCCAATTTCAGGGGGCTGCCAGTTTAGCATAGGAAACAGATAAATAATTTAGTCCCCACAGTATAATGATTTCATACAGAGGCTACTGACATATAGAGCCTGGGATTGTGCCCAGTGCCCCCAGTATTTGTGACATCTTTGTTCTTCTGCCTCTGGTAGAAACAACATCGTATACACCCCAAAGTGGTGTCTATTGTTCCATGAGGCAATGGGTGTGGCCGCTGGATGCTAGGGGTCCACGTAGCCAGGTGAGGGAGTTGTAGGTCAGAGAAGCCTTCGACCGGCTGGATCCACTGTGGAGCTCGAGGTGATGACCAGTGTCTAGGATGGGACTGAGTCACCAGGATCCAGGCCCAGCAAAGATATAGTTGTCAGAGTAGAACTGTCACTGGACTGGACCAAGAATCTGCAAACTTTTTGGGCGCTGGATGATGGAGCCTCTTTCTCCCAGGGCTCAGTGGCTGTCATCGGGTGGATGTCATTGGGTGGATGTGTGTGGTATGGAGAGGTGCATGGGACCAATTAAGGGACTAGCCTATCCGCACAGCTAGAGAAGAAAGCATCCCTGGCATGTCCTTTCTAACATTTTGAACACTTCTTTGTCAAAACTAGAAAGGGCTTTAATTTAGAGAAAGCTAAAAGGGCCTTGAAGATTACCTGGCCCCATGGTTTTGAAAGGGTACTGCCAAGAACTTCCAGGATTCTGCGGAAGTGCAAATACAAGACTCAGCTTGAAAGTCATGAATCTGGTCCAACCTTATAGAAGACGAGTGTATTATCTTCCCAGGGCTGCCGTAACAAAGTACCACAAATTACCTGGCTTAACAGAAATTTATCGTCTCACAGCTCTGGAGGCTGGAAGTCTGAGATCAGGATGTCAGCAGGGCTGTGCTCCCTCTGAAGGTGCTAGGGAGAGAGCTATCCACCTGCACCCTTAGCTTCTGGGACTTCCTTGCTACGGCCACATAACTCCAATGATGGAGACCTGGCATGTTCCCTGCGTGCGTCGTGTCCAAATTTCTCCTTTTTTTAAGGACACTACCCTATTCCAGTATGTCCTCATGTTAACGAATTGCATCTGCAATGTCCTGTTTCCAATTAAAGTCATATTCTGAGGTCGTGGAGTTTAGGACTTTAACGGGAATTTTGGGGGGACACAGCTGAACCTGTAATAGCAGCTAGACAGGAGTGGACTTGCCTCAGCTTATGCACGCTTGCCTGGTACAGACACCCAAGCCTGGGTCTGGGCTGCTTGAGTCATGGTCAAGAGCTCTTCTCATTGTTGCATACTGTCTTCCTCCTGAGACTACATGAGGACCCCCAAGTAGGCTTTCTTTAGTCTTAGGGTAGCAGTCGTTTGCCAGTTTGGGGGTGCCCATCATTCAACTTCCATGGATTAGCACCTGATTTCCCTCTTGGGGTGTCCCCTATTGCATGGCACTTTCTTGGCAGAGAATACCGTCCCTACTTTGGGAGCTGAAAGAGCAGACCCTCCTCCCATCTCCAGTGAGCCAGGGTGGACACATGGCATAGACTCAGCCCGCAAGACCGTTCTCCTGGGTCATGTCCGCCGAGTGAGTGATGCCACGTGTGATGTGGAGGCCACATTTGTGCTCCAGCACTGAAGCAGCGCCCAGGCTACGTCGTTCCTGCAGGTGGCTTACTGGGCTTCCTCCTGGGTCGCCCTCCAGAACTCTCTAGCTTCCCCCTCGTGGGAGTGAGTCCCTGATGTTCTTCCAGCAAGTCCCATTTCAGCTTGAGAGGCAGAATTCATTTCTGCTACATATAAAAACAAGCTCTGACGGATACACTAGGGTGTCACTGTTATCTGCAGAGGTGTCACTACATTTATTTTAATTTTAGAAGGAATCAGAACATATCACAGGACCCAGAAGGTGACAAATGGCCATTAGGTGGTTGTTTTCGGACCCAGGTCTGAGCTAGGACTTCAGACCTATGCTCTCTGCAAGCATCACTAACCCAACCTGGGTGGAGCAGGGCGAGCAGGGTGGGAGGGACCGCCAGCCCGCTAATCTATATTACATGCTAATCCATCACATGCTAATCTATATTCCATCAGCCTACATTGCATGTCAATTGCATGGTAAACAGCTTCACCAGTGGCAGATCACAGGGCCCAACTATTTTATCTTGTTAAAATTGAGCCTAAACAAAACAGATAAGCTCCATATCATCTCCCTGAATTAATCCAGGTACAGTTTATCTTCTGAGAGGTTTGCCATGGTGTGATTTGTGTCCCTGTAAACATACATTGGGTGGGCCCCTTACTAATTTAATTTGCTTTCAGATGTGTTCGTGGGACCTCCTCTAAATCAAATTATTTGGAATATAGCATCCAGACGAGTGATGTATGTGGCAAACCAAGGTCTCCTGTTGTGTGTGTGTGTGTTTCAGGACATGTAGAGGGTTTATTTTTGATTAAATGCCTTAGCCTTGCTTTGGCATTTATCTTCCTGTGGCAGAGCCCGTCACAATGTGTAATTCCATTAGCATTATCTCTCAATTCGGCTGAGAGGGGCTACAGCCAGGACAGCCACCGCAGAAAGGGCTACAGTGTTCAGGAGGCTTATTTCTTATTTCTTTGGCGAGTTTATTCCTTTATCGGCAGCTCATTTAAAGGGAGCTGGAGGAGAGCGGTCAAATTATTAAAAGTGAAAATTTAACATCCATTTTTAAACGCAAACCCCAAAGCTTTTGGAGGTGGGGGGAAAGGTTAAATTAAATAAGTGAACAGTGTCTTCCCGGTTAGTATAACCGGTGGCAATGGATAATATTTAAGGGCCTCTTATGTATGAAGGAGGTTTTGTCTTTGTACTTTTAATGAGAAAAGTGATTTCGATCAGGTGTATTCTAGCTGAGCCACTAGGTGAACTTGTGACTCTATTTCTCCACCTCTATCCCGCTCCCGTTTTGGTCTCTTGCTCACCGCAGAGGTGATGTTGGGAGGAAGGGAAATCTCCCTCCAGTGCCTTCAGTACCTGTGAAGGAAGCTGAGGGCAGATGGGAAGGAGGTACGGAATTGTCGCCTCTGTCCATGAGAATGGGGGCAGGGTTCACGGGGAGGAATGAGTTGCCCAGAAAGTCCCAGAATCTCATTTGAGGTTTAGCCCTCCCCCGCAGAGGGGCCCTTTACTTCAAGTGCTGCTGGTCCCCTCCCTGGCTTTGCTGCCCCTCCTTCTCACTCTTGCGCACCCCTTCATGGAAGCAAGCACCAGCCCAGAACATTCCACAAACAGACAGCAGCTGGAAAGAGAAGAAGATGCCCGGGGTGGAGCAGGCTACACGATGACGGTTCCTGGGAGCCTCTTGCGGGGCACGGTGCTCGTCATCCTGTTTTCTGGGAGAGAGATTTCAGGTGCCACGAGAGCCCATGATATGCAGTACGTTGAGAGTGGATTTGGAAGGGGCTGTCAGATGCCTGACCTTGCCCATAAAGATGCAATCCAAGTATGTCTGAAGGGCAGCTGGGAGACCAGACATTTTCTGCGGGCTCAATGTAGGCATTATGTTCTTTGCAAAGTGTTCCCAAAACATCTGGACTCTTATCAGTAAACTTCGTAAGCACTCCCAACATGTACACGTGTATCTAGGTGTAAGTTATATATGTACTATTGTTTATGTATTATTTACATTGTAACGTATGTACAACTGTATATATTTTAAAAGAGGGAGAAAAAGAAAAAGAAACAGAAGTTATAATGCATACACTCCGCATCCCCAGAGAGCCTTGGGGATGTGCTAGGTACTCACCGCCCCCTCCAACAGTTTCTGCTTCTCGCAGCCTGCCCAACAGGTAGGAGTTGTCACTTCCATTTAATAGATGAAGAAACTGTGGTTGGGATAATTTAGCAATTTGCTCAGACCTGGGATCGTAACCCGCATCTTCTGACTCCCGATCCAGGGTCTTTCCATTCCACTGCATTCCCTCGTGCTCCCCTCGGATGAATGGCCCTGCCTTCCTGGCGCCCATTAGTCCCTCCGCCTTCTGTCCCAAGCCTCTCCAGGCCGATGGAATCTGCAGGGACGGACGCCTTGAATTTGATTACTCCAAATCAATGCTAGTATTCCCATTCCCCTTCGCCACTCATTTTCCCAAACGTCCTTACAGCTTGGAGTGGCCATGTGACCCAGTAGTGGCCAATCAGACGTGCAGGAGCATTCTGAGCGATTCCGCTCTCCGAAGGGAAAGCCCGCCGGAGGAGCTCCCGGCCACCCCTTCTCCTCTCTTCTGGCCTTAAATACAGTGTTTCCCCCTCATCTGCGGTTTCGTTTTCCCTGGTTTCAGTTACCCACCGTCACCCTGTATCTGAAAATATTAAAGGGAAAATTCCGGAAATAAACAATTCATAGGTTTTACATTGCACGCCCCTCTGAGAAGCCTGATGAAATCTCGCGCCATTTCACTCCGCACGTGACTCACCCCTTCGTCCGGCGTCTCCACGCTGTAGATGCTTCCCGCTCTTTCGTCACTTGGTAGCCACCTCGGTTATCGGATTCACTATCATCATGTCGCAGTGCTTCTGTGCCGGTCACCCTTATTTTACTTCCTAGTGGCCCCGAAGCCCAAGAGTGGCGATTCAGCTTTGCCAAAGAGGAGCCGTAAAGTGCTGCTTTTAAGTGACAAGGTGAGTACGGTACAATAAGATACTTTGAGAGAAAGACCACCCCACTGGTATTACAGCATATTGTTAGAATTGTCTATTTTATTATTAGTTACTGTTACCAGTCTCTTACTGTGCCTCGTTTATAAATTGAACCGTGTCATAGGTATGTGTGTAAAGCAAGTCCTCAAATAGTGTCGTTTCGTCCAGGGCTATTTCGTTGTGACACTGATGAGAAAAAAGAAATGATTCTGGACCGGGGGCTACTGCCTGTTCGGACTCTGCACGTTCTCCCCGCGTCCGTGTGAGTTTTCTCTGGGGACCCCGGTTTCCTCTCGCAACCCAAAGACGTGCAGGTGAGCTGAGTTGGCATGTCTGCGTTGTCCCAGTCTCAAGTAAGTGTGGTCTTCGATGGAGGACACCCCCCCCCCACGCCCACTCTGGGAACGAGGGTTAAAACTCAAATGAGATTCTGGGATTTTTCTGTGCAATCCATTTCTCCCTGTGAATCCTGCCTCCCATTAGCGCCAATGGCAGGGTGTCCTGCCAGTGTGGGGGTCTTGCCCTGAGCACTGGGCTGTTGAGAGAGGAACCTGCACCCCTGAACTGGAATCTGTGGGTTGGAAAAGAATTCTCTTACTTATTTTTAATTCATCTTTATTAGATGTATGTATAGCTCACATTTATTTCAATGTTTAATGTTAGAAGGGTTTGAGCCTTTATTTAGAAGTTGGGTGATGTTTCTGTGACCAGAAATATACCATAGGAATTCAACTTTGGTTTATGTCAATTAGCCTGTGGTAAGAGTGGTTTCACTATACGTCGTTTCACTTACAGTTGCAGTTTCCAGGAGCCTATCTGTAATGTCAAGTGAGAACTTACTGTATAGGAAGAAAACAGTATATTTAGGGTTTGGCACTATCTTTGATTTCAGACATCCACTGGGGGACTTTGAATAAACATAGTCGCCGTGGACAGGGGTAGGGGAGCTACTGTATGATTATGTGGATGGTTTACTTGGAGCTGGTTTTGGCCATGAGGAAATAAGTCTAAGAGCATCAGGCAACTTGCTAAGGATGAGACACAGAGAGGCTGCGTCTTTGATAACCTTACTGAGAGCCCCTGCCCTAGACAAGGAGCCGCCGACCTCCAGGCTACTCCGGTGGGACATTAAATGTCTTTACTGTGTAAGCAGCTAGATGGGTATTTTGTTATTACAGACAACACCTTCCTAAAAACAGTCTCTATTTCCACATTCCTAGTCAGCATCTTCTATCCTCGTTTCATTGTGTTGTCAGTTTCTTTCTGCTCCGCAGTCTGCATAACTTTTATGGAAACAGGCTTGGTCCATACGGCATAAGAAGTCACATGACCCAAAGATCTTTTTAGAGCTATGCTTTATTCTCCCGACTCTCTTGTTTTATCTCTCCCAACTGTGTTACGATGTGTGTGTTTGTTCGTTCATAATGGCTTGTTCCTTTTCTTTCCTGCCACGGCTCTGCCCACACCAGCCCTTCTGGTCCCCTGAGCTTGCCTTCTTTCGAGGCAAATATTACTCCTCCTCTCTGCCCCACCTCAGGGCCCTGGCAGGCTTCCTCTCCACACATCTTCACCTGGTTGGCTCCTTCCTTCAAGCCTCAGCCCAGGCGTTCACCACCTCAGGGAAGCCTTTTCTAACCTGCGTAGAATCACCCTCCCCTCCTCGCAATACCATGTTTTAATTTTCTTCATAGAACTAAACTCTATCTGAACTAATCTTGTTTGTTCGTTCTTGCCTCCACCCATAATGCCCACTGCCCAAGAGCACAGCCTTAGTCTGTCTCGAGCTCCACTTTATCCCCAGCACCTAGAACTTGAAACATAGCCGGAGCTCAGACTATATTAAGCTAACAAATGAATAAAAGAAAGTATAGGGAGCTCCTTTTTATCGGTTAGATTGGATGCTGCCTGATTCATAAATCACTGAATAAAGCCAATACGATCATTAAAAACTTTTTAATAAAAAGGAAAGAATGAATGGATATGAAGTACCTGCTTACGGGAGTCCCTGGTTTTCTTCCCCAGTGGAATATTTCAGTACTTATGAAATGGGGGTACTAAAAGATAAAGCCATTAGCAATTCGAAGCAGGTGCTGAGTAAATATTGTACCACCATCAACTTTCTATAATTTGAAATTCTAACTTAGAACATATTAATGTTATTATTCTCATTCATATGAACCCTATCTTAAAATATTGTAACAGCAGACACTATTAATAAAAATAATAGTTATAGTTTGCCCTAGCTGGTGTGGCTTAGTGGATTGGGTGTTGTCCTGCGAACCAAAGGTCATCGGTTCAATTCCCAGCCAGGGCACATGCCTGGGTTGCAGGCCAGGTCCCCAGCTGAGGATGTGCGAGAGGCAGCTGATTGATGTTTCTCCCATGCATCAATGCTTCTCACCCTCTCTTTCCCCCTCCTTTCCCTTCTCTCTAAAAAATAAATAAAATCTTTAAAAAAATAGTTATAATTTAAGTATAGTATTAGGATCAAAATCAGGAGGAATTGCTTTCTGAATTGACACCCTCTCCCTTATAATCCCTTCTACCTGGTGATACTTATATCTTAATGTCAAGAACATATTGCTGCACTCATTTGTTTACTGTTTTGTTCCTCATTCACCTGAAACCCCTGAGGCTAGGGACAATGCCTGAAACAGCTTTGATACAAAGCACAGTGACATATGGCAGGCACTTCATAAATGTGTTTTAAATGATGATCCTAACTTAATGTGAGTTACACAAAGTGTCCCCTTGGCATAGTTCACTCTACAATTACAGTGAAATTTAAACACACACACAAACCCTTATGGTCCCATGAAAACCTGTGATATCTAGGTGTGGTCTTTGGAAGGTATCTTTATCACTGTTACCATCATTGTCACTTCACTCTTTCTTACTTTCTTAAGATGTACAGGGGGAGAAATCCGCCCCCCCAAAAAAGCTCGGACTTTATTTATAAAAAATTGCATATTTTTCTTACATGTTTAAACTTCAGTCGCTTTCATAGTGCTCTCCATTTGGTGCAGTACACCTATTGAAACATTTTCTTCCACTGCTCAGAACAGTTTTTGAATTCATCAATTTTGATGCCTTTTAGTGCTTCTGCCATTTTTTGTTTCACTTCTTCCGCATTGGCAACACGTTTCCCTTTGAGGACTTTTTTCATCCAGAGAAACAACAACAACAAAAAGTCACTCAAGGCAAGATCAGATGAATACGGAGGGTGGAGAAAGGGGGTCATACCATTTTTGGTCAAAAGCTGCTGAACACTTAGTGCAGTGCGGGCAGGTGCGCTTGTAAATCACCCACCATGAAATGGGCAAATGTGTTGAAAGAGTCTTCAACACAAAAAAAAATTCACTGAAGCTGAATGCAGCCTCTTACAACAACACCAGCTGGCATATTGATACAGATGGGTTCCTAGAACACTTACGTAATGGAGGAAGCCTATAGTAACAAGAGGCCTGCCCTCCAGAAGATAATTCTGTTTTTGGGGGTGTCTCCCCTTGTATTCTCTCCTCTCATAGTTTCATAGCTGAAGAAGCATGAAGAATCAGGAAGAGAAATTATGACCTTGCCCGAAAGGTGTTGATAAAAATCACTGGAGAGAAAGTGGTAAGATGGTTTAATTTATTTGCAAAAGAAACTGATGAGTGTCGACCATACTGATAGTGACGTGGAAGGAAGCATGATTAGAAATGGCAAAGGGGCATTTAGACGGAAAATTCAGAGCTCCTGCAGAAGAAGCAAACACACTTTCCTGCACAGAGAGGTGCATTTGATGATGAAATAATCTCACTCTCCCCCAGGGGAGAGATGAGAATGCTCTCGTTTAGGCCATTTAAGACAAACTAGAGGATGAAAGAGCAGCCATCATTTATAGCTTGTTGAAAGTCTGCAGTGTAGTTAGATGCAGGACAAACGCCTGTCCGGCTCCCAGGTTTATAGTCTATGGTGCTGAGCCCTCTGTGTGAGACTGGGATCCCTGGTTTGGTTTTCAGGCCCTTAGTGGTGAGAGAAAGATTCTGAAGCTGAAGTGGGAGGGAACAGAGGAACGGCAAGGATGACCTCGGACACAGGGAGAGGATGCTTAGCAGAAAGAAATACAAAAACAAGCTGTACACACAAAAAGAAAGATGGAGGACTCAGGGAAGCAAGGAAAGGGGGAAAGCTTCGAAAACCAGAGGAAATTAACAATTCAGAGCCCTGATTTTATGAGCATCCAGTGGGCGAATGATAAGAAAAATGGTTTTGAGCAGGGCTGCCCTGGGCGAGGACGGCAGAGCTGGTGAATGAGGTATGTGCCACTGATCAGGGAAGAGGCAGAGTTTCATTCGGCTCTGGGTCTACTCATTCTCTTCTTTTCAGCCTTTGCCTTGACGATGTTTCTGACTTCATCATTGACTTCTCTCTTTGCTGATGGTCTTGGTTGGGATATCCCCAGATATAACCCCCAGAGAGTTTCAGCGTCAACTCTGTAACCACTTTTTCAGTCAAAGCAAAACACAAAACATCTAAAACTTCAGACCCTTAGAGATGTCAGAAGTCATTTCCGTTGAATTCCCTTCTTCACCTAAGCGCCACCTAGTTCTTGCCTGGACACATCAAATGATGGCGAACTCTCTACCGCCCAAAGAAAAGTACTCTGCCTCTAGAGACCCTGATTAGAAAAATATTCTTTATGTTGGGCCCTAATATCTCCACAGAAGACAAATTCAATTCATTGATCCTATTTCAATATCTTGAGATCTCTTCAATATCTTCAATGTGTACAGCTAATGCAGCAACTCTTCCCCTTGACAGCTCCTCGGGTATTGAAAGCTGTCACACTCCCTTGAGTCTTAACTTCTCTAAACCGGACATCACCAGTTCCTTGGATTTTTCCAAATATAACAGCATTTTAAGTCCCCTTTGAGCTTGGCCACTCTTTCTCGAATACGGTCAAGTTTATCTTAAAGTGTGGGGCCTTGGAACTGTGTACAGTAATCCAGGTATGGTTTAGCTGCCCAAAGTAGAGCGGGGTGCTCTACTTTATCCCTACCTTTGGGACTCTTTTCTCCATTCACATGCCTCGTGCTTCCATTGACTTCGGCAGCTTCTCACCATTGATTCGCATTGGTAGCTCACTGTCAACCTTAGTTTGTACTTCGTGAGAAAATGTGGTCACATCTCCCTCATCCTGTTGTTGCAGATGTGTTCTCTGTCCTCATATTCAGGACCTTGGTTGTATCCGTGTGACACTTCATTCTTTTTTGTTAAAATTTCCCCATAATTTCAGCCCGTAAAATTACTTTTGAATACAGATGGTATATTCTGTGTTACAAAGCTTTGATCATTCACTTGTAGCCTGAATATAACAGGGGCTTCTTGATTCTGCCTTAAGATCCATCACAACTGGATGATATTTTCAAAAGAAGTGCAAAATCAACCTTTTCAAAGCACTGAAAAATTACAAAATTGTATACTGATGGTCTCTTGAGGAGGTATCAAAAGAAGGCATTACATCATAGAGTCTGAAAGGCTTCCTAAAAAGCTCTCTTTTTTTGTGACCGATGCTCATGACCCTCCAGGGTCCCCATCCTCACAGTCACCCCTCTACCTGGCAGCTTGCCCCTCCCCACCCGCCCTGCTGCTGCTCCATTCTTCTCCCCATTGCCAAATTCTTTTTCTTTCTGGAGAGCTTAATACGTTTCAAATGTGGATGAGTTAAGCTTCTCTCACGTTGTTCATCCCTCATTATCGTGCTCCAAGTCATCACTAAAATGGCTTATTATCTCACACACACACACACACACACACACACACACAGCCCAATACTAAGCAAAGGTTTCTTTCTCCTTAGAAAGGAGGATTGCAAATAATTATATTTAATGGTTTTCTTTTATTGCACTCATAGGCCAGTTTCTCCTCCATCTTTATGCAAGTTATTAGAAAAATCTGTTGAACAGAATTAGTTTGAGAACAGAACTCTGAGATATATCCCAAGAAAACTCTCCTCCAGGTTGTCTTTGATTCATCAATAAACACCTCTGGAGTTTAGCCATCAGGTCAGTTAACCCATCCAGCCCACATTTCCCCATGTTCTACAGAGAGTTTATTAAAGAGTCTATCAAATGCCTTGATGTGATTGAGACATTCGCTCACATTTCCTTGATCTAAAGGCCTCACCTCTTTGTGTTAAGGCACCAGGACAGCTTGGCAGGGTTTGTTCTTTGTGGTCACAGGCTTATTCCTAGTGATCACCATATCATTTTCTAAATAATTGCACGTCTACCTTTTACTGAACCAGTGGTCAATATCTGGGCCAAACTCATTTGTATTTTCAGAACTTAGATTATTTTCACTTTTTGCAGAGCTGGCATGGCACGGACATGTCTCTAGTCTTTCCTCACCTCTCCCTACCGAGATGCTAATGCTATTTATAGCTCAAAATGGAGCTTTCACCCTTAATATCCGCTTCTCAGCATCATCATATTTTCAGCCTGAACCACCTGTGAGTGTTAGTTTCCATGAGTTTCCCAGTGTAGAAGAATGTTACCTCTGAGTTGACCTAAGTAAGGTTACTCACTTTAGCGTGAACAGGATGTTCTGGGTCCTCCTTGCGAGAAGCTCCCTCTAACTGGTTAGAGCCAAACAGAGGTCGTCAGGCCAAGTGGGATGCTGGCCGGTGTAGGAAATGAGAGACGGGGACCATTCTCTCGATGTGTACCCCGTCACACCGGGCAGACAGGCTGCTGGGTCACCTCTGCGGCAGCCCACCGGGAGGAGCAAGATGGAGCAGATAGTTGGAGACTAGAACAAAGGCAAACTTGAATGTAATACAGATGGGGCGGAGGAGTGGTTGGCTGGATTCGAGAAGAGAGAGAGAGCGGAGCTCTGGTGATATGATGACACTGCTTTTAGCAGCAGCATTTTTTTGTTCTTTTTTAGCTAGCTTTAAAAAAATAGAGCACATGGTAAAATGTCGAAAAGAACAAAGGATCTGCAATAAAACAATGAAATCTAGATCACCCTGGCTTCCACCCTGAGGTTGCTGGTGTGAAGTTTTTTGTGTACCCTCCAAAATGTTCTATGTGTATATAAGCCGATACCCATGCACTATTCTTTATATTCAAAAATATGCAAATATATACAGAAATACACTGTTGGGCACTTTGTTGTTGGTTTTTTTCAGAGCATAGATTACATAGATTTAGTTCATTTGTGTAAGATCTACCCTATGTTCCATTGCATGGGTGTACCATAATTTTAACAGCAGTGCTTTGACGGAATGAAAATAGAGTTGTTGCCAGGGTATTAATCTTAAGTTTGAAGTGGAGGGAGTAAACGACAGGTGTTAACAGATTTACATTTCGGATTCCTATGTACTATGTCACTTCAGCCTCCCTTGCCTCAGTTTGCCTATCAGGAAAAGGAAATCATTTTTCTTCGTGATTCTAGTGTCAAAAAGTAAGAGCCAAGGCTCCTTAACCACAGGGCTTGGGGAAAATAGTTAGTAGCGTATGTACTAACATATCCTTACCACCTGCAGGTGGGATGCGGGTAGAAGGGACTGCCATTGGTGCCGAATTTGCTGGGTGCCCGTGGATGATCAACAGAACAGCTAAGAAGGCTGGGTCCGGGCTGTCCTGCCTCTTCCTGGCCTGTGGTTGGCCCAGCCTGGCGGTGTGCTGGTAAATGGTTAACAACCAGTTTGTAGTGTGTGCTGATTTCCACGCTGTAAATACTGTCACCGTGGCCAGTTCATCAGCGTGGGCCACCAAACGCAGAGCTGGGGGCAGTTCTGCACACTGGCTCTCTCCAGCCTTTAAGCTCCCACACATCGCTATGGCCTCGGGGCTGTGAGGGGAGCTCCAGAGGGACACCGACGTCTGCAAAGCCTCTACAGTGGAGTTTTGGGAGGAAGTCCTGTAAAAGCAGAGGAAGGAGAGTGGGGCCAGAAGGAGAAAAAGGCCAGGCCGCAGCCTCCTGCAGGGGACGTTAAGGCAGGAAGAGGGAGTCTCGGGCCTTTACGCCGTCTCTGGAAACTCAGGGCACTGTGTGTGGTTCTCTTTCTCCTCTCAGGATAGGTAACTCCTGCACTGCCTTCTCTCCTTCCTCCTTGTTCCCTTTCTCCGGCCTCCTCTCTTCCCGCCCCTGCATTTGCCTGGGCGCCGCTGATGACGCTCAGGCACTGCTTTCTCCAGAAGCTGCCAAGGGCAGAGGGGATTCCTGACGCTGAGGGGAGGTGACGTGAGACAGTTCCCACGGGGCACTGTTGCAGGGAGACTGTGCTATCAGCCTCCAGCTGCTTCTGTTTCCAGCACCTTCCTGCCTGCCCTCTCTCAACAAGAAGAGGCGTTGGACTTCCCTCCTGCGCTGCAGTGCAGTGAGGGGCTAGGGCAGGGTCACGTGTAGGGAACGTTTTTCGTCCCATACGTCTGGTTCTCACTAGACTTCGCTCACTCTGACCTCCAAGAGGCTCCCCGTGAGAGGCGGGGGACAGGCAGCTCATTAAGATGACCAGGGTCCGGCACTGCTTTCCACTTCAGCGCCGGGTGTTCCCGAGGCTGACACCCTGGAACTGCCCCCGCCCCGCCCCGCCCCGGAATGACAGTGAGGGCTGGACCCGAGCATTCTGTGCGTTGATACTTTCCGGCCCCCTGAATGGGTTTTCTCATTCCCCCTCGGCATGTGGAGCTATGCTAAGAGGCTTGACTAGGGCTCTGAAGAGAGTTCCTGGCAGGGCAGGTACTGGGCCTAGCCCTGCCCCAGCAGGGCCAACGCTGCACATTAAGCATGCCTTCACTCTATGCTTTTTTATTCTGAGGCCACGTAGGCTCAAATAATAAGAGTAAGAGGCTAATGACGGCAAGGTCAGGGAAGTAAACCCCTCTCTGTAAGCCACTGGACTCATTATTTATTTCTGCATATCACCTCCAAATAACTGGCATAAAACAGATCTCGTCTCTGCTCCATGATGTCTGGGACCTCAATCGGAAGACTTGGCTGGGTCCCCTTCTCAGGTGGCTCACCCAGGGGTCGGCACGGCGGTGCTGGCTGTTGGCTGTAAGCCTCAGTTCCTCTCCACAGGCTGCTTGAGGGTCCTCGCCGCATGCAGCTTGCTTCTCCCAGAGACAGTGACCCGGCACACTAAGCTGGGAGCTGAGATGTCATTTATGATTTAGCCTTAGAAGTCACACACTGTCACTTCTATGCTGTTTCTTCTTGGCCACCCAAATCAGCTCTGGTTCCATGTGGGTGGGGATTGGTAAGGTCGTTTTGGAGGCTGGTTATAGTCATTCAGAAGATTATCCTCAGAACACCTGGCAACCACCTCAGGCATGTATGTTACTGAACAAGCGAGTTCCACCCATCTGCCCAAACCCAACTTCAGCACAAGGCGGACCGCCTGAGGCCTCTGTGCTCTTTGTGCCCTAGTCAGGGCGGCCAAGTGACCCACCTCAGCTCCTTGGCAAGTGCAACTAGGCAGAGGCAGGATGGAGCCTTCATGCAGGAGCCACGGACTGCACCTAGTTCTTGGAATTCATGCACACTGCGGGGCCTCATGTCTCCTGGGATGGAACCCCCAAGAAGGGCCACGTGTTTACATTTCCTTGTAGCAAGCTATGGAACTGACCAGAGCTGGGACTCCGCTGTTTCTGGCCAATAGAGTTTGGTCACAACCCCTCCCTTCCTTAACCCCCTCCCATTGCATCTTCTGACTTCGGGTTCCTACATTTGAAAAGACAGTTTTGTCAGCTGAAAGAGAAGGGAGAATTGTGGAGAGGGAGTTTCAGAGAAGGGGTCTAGGGAGGACTGGGAGTAAGACTAGGATCATGGGAGGTATAGGAGCTGCGTTAGGGCCCACATATGCACCCCTGAGCTTGGCGCTAGCCCTGCGGTGTGGTCCAGGGAGTCGCAGTAAAGCAGCAGGGCTGGCTGGCTGGAGGCAAGGCAGAGATGTCCTTTTATCGGACGGCTTGTGGGCTGTGGACTTCCACAAGACCCAAGGAGAATAACGTGATCAGACTTGCTCCTGAGCACAGCCACACTGGGGGTCTCTGACATAGCAGAGGGAGATAGGGAGGGGGCTGTCAGTGGTGGCCAAGCCTTGGCACGAGCGGCACGGTACTGGGAGTGGAAATTCAGAGGTCGACATCCTCATGCCCTTGCTAGCGCACAGGCTAGAGAAAACGGGGTGGGTCAACCACCAGTACCAGCCACCAAGTCCACGGTACAATTAGGAACTGTGGTGATGCTCCACCCCCACCCTCCTCCAAGGACAGTCATTTCTCTAACCCTTGGGTTAAAGGCTTACCTATACCCCTTGGGAAACAGAAGAAGAAATCCGTTTGTTTCAACCGACTGAGCACCTTGAGAGCAGCTGTTGATACCTCGAAAGGGCAGCTTTCAGGGAGGGCGCAGATAGGAGGTTGCCGGAGCGTACAGTGGAAATGTGGTCACACAGAGAGAGCAGGGGTCAGTGAGGATTTGGGGCCTTTCTGTCTGCAACCCTGGCCTTGGCATCCAGCCCACTGTCACTGCCCAGGGCTCTTCTCTCCGTCTTGGCTGAGTTGGGATAATGTTGATATTTCTACTCTCCTGCAGGTGGCGCCACAATTTAGGTTTTTAAGCGGTTGATTGCCTGTAGTTTTCCTCTAGCCGGCTGGGCTCTGTAGAAAACCCAGCAGTGGGGGCCAGCTCTTGGGGGAAAAAGTCTCCATAGCACCACCAGGCTCTGGTGATTTATTTAACGAACAAATCTGGCTTTTATCAACTTAAATAGCAGTTCTGTTCCTAGGCTAATAAAATGGTGGTAGCTAAGTGAAGGGAAACTTAAGGATTTCTTCTCCCCTCTCCTATTAAATCCGGCCCTTTTATCCAGTCATGAGAGATGAGCCAGTCAATACTTTTCCCCTCAAACCCCTCAATAAGCCACAACCCAGTTGCCACAAAACAGCCTCTTTGGAACTTGAGCTTTACAAAACAATATGCCAGTTAGCTTCTCCCTCATGTGGCCATGGGGCCAGGCAGTAGCCCACCAGGCTCCCCCACCGGGACTACGGGTACAGGGGGCGACTTACAGGCCCACTGTCAGCAGGGGAGCGCTCGAGTCTCTCTTTGCCCCTGGCAGCTGGCGGGGGGTGGGGGAGGTGAGAGAGCCAGAAAGATTTGTACCTAAGGCAGAATCCCACTTGGAGCTTTGAGAGGCTGCCTTTCCCAGTGTTTCTCATAGAGGAGTCAACACAGCGGAGGCCCTTGCCGCCCTCATTGTACTGTGCTATTTAAAAAAAATACGTAGTTCCGAAAAGCACTGCTGATTCCTTGTGTGTCGCACTTACCTAGAGTTTCCCAGCACGTGAATAGACGGCCTCTCCTTTGAATGTCACACGATCTCTAAGAGGTAAATGGGTCAGGTGGGAAGAGAGGGTCACTGAGAAGGTGTGATCCACCCCAAATTTTAGAGCTAGTGGGTGGCAGAGCTGGGAGTAGGACCCTGGTCTCCTAACATCCAGACCCGGCTCACCTCACTTCATCCCTCTCACCTTCCAGCCTTGAGAGCAAAGTCCAGCAGGCCTGGATTAAAACAACAACAACAACAACAACAACAACAAACTATAATTAAAAGAAAAGCAGGTCCCACAGTGTTGCTAATTCGATCCTGCCTTTTCTTCCTCACAATGACTTTGTAACTGCCCCTGCAGCGCACCTTTCACCTGTGTTATTAAGTGGAAGGGAAAGGAAGGAAAAGACAGTTGGCCACATGGCCCCGTTAGTGACGGGAGAGTTGGCTGGGGCCCCTCACCTGCGCATTGTTGGGCCAGCTTTTTGCCGCGTTTCTTCTGTGTCATTGGGCTCTGTTATTACTCTTCAGGCACCACATGGCATTCATTTCTCTGAATGAAAATAAATGACACCACACACTAGGCAGGAGATAACGGATAATAAATATGGTTTATTTGCCACCTCTAAATTAAAAACAAAAACAAAAAACAGGTCTTTGACTTTCCATCCATCCATCCATCCATCAGAAAATGGCTCACCAGTTATGTCCACATATACATGCATGCACATGCCTGTCCACGTACAGGCTACAAAGGGGAAAAAAATCAAATTGGAGTAAAATTATATGCTAGAATGGCTGAAAATGGAAGCAGGGCTGTTTTCTCCCTTACCCCTCCCTTTCAGCATTTTTATGGCATACCTCGAAAGTCAAGTGGCAAGCATGTTTGAAAGGTTTCCCCCAACCCCGCCTCCACCCCGCTTTTACCAAACCATATTCCTTAAGTAACCCATTAGGGTTTTCCATCATGTTCCCTGGGCTGACACCTCTGGGAAAAAGGCCTGGATGGTCCTGTGCGGCGGTTTTAGAAAAGGTACCTTGAAGCACGGCTAGGATCAGGGTGACAGCCTTATAGGACCCTGAGCATAATCACCTTAAATTTTGCCTCCTGGGAACCTGGCTTGCCTTACCCTAGTCTCAGTCCTGCCTGGAGAGACAGGTGGCCCTGGGCTCCCTCGGCTTGGAGGAAGGTCCAAGAGACAGCAGCATTGAGTTATCTTGTTATGGGTTTCTCTGGACTTCTGAAATTAACCTGATATTGTCTGCGTTATCTAGAGTCTGGGATCCAGGGTTTCTGAGAAGAGAGGAACCAGATCAATGTATTAACACAAGCTAATAAGATAACTCCTTGCTGCTTTCTGGGCCATGTAATGCTCAGCAGAGAAGCAGAGGCTAAAAGGGCTCCACTCTGTCTCCTGGAAAACCCTTTCACCAGACATCCAAATGTCTACTTTCCTCCTTACCCTGGCCTGGCTCATTTCCTTCTCGCTGAAGCTCCCGCTCCTTGAGAGCAGAACTTCAGCTAGGCCTTATCTGGGTGGGCCCTGCCTCACCTGCGTGTGCTACCCACCTTGCCTTTTACGGAGCTGGTCAGCTCACAGCTTGTTTGAATGTCTCTGCAGTTTACAACTCTGATTTCTGTGAAAACATAACCCCTACAGGAAGGTGTGGGGATTTATGCTCTTGTCAATCATTTCCACTTAAAGGGAGATTCTGAGATGTTTGGATGGGAGGAACAGTAACAGGCAGGAAGTTGCTGGGTGTGGGAAAAAGGAAGATGGAAGAAGAGAGGTGAGGTAGGAGGCCAGAAACCAAGGCCCCTTTTAGAGGGTCATTCTTGATTGCTGCCCATTTGAGGAGGTACTTAGTGGGCAGAGTGGATGGTGCTACTTACCTGGGACTGTGGTGGGGTGAGGCAAGAGGAGGTGCATAAAGTTGGGTACATAGGATGGGAATCTCTTGGGCTTCTGTTGTTGGGTGGGGCACAATACCAGAAGGATCTGCGGGGAGTTTCACAAGGAAGCGCGGCCCACGTCCCTTCCTGGCCCATGTCCCATCCCTGTCAGCAGCCTGTCTAAACCAGAGCAACATCGTGACTCTTTGGACTTTAAAAACTGCCCGGATCGTATTGTCTGCTTTTGTTGTGGGGTAGAATCTAGGATTTCCAAGATGAGAGGAGCCAGGTTGGCCTCTTACTGTAAACATGACTAGATAAGTCAGGTTACTAGGCATGCCCTAGGGCACTTGGCCGTTCAAGCTCCCTCACCCAGGCCTTTCGTCCTTGGGCGCCATGGCCGGAGTAGGCGGTAGGGTCGGGGGGAGCGCTTGGGATGCTGGGGCAGGACCCTGATCGAGAATGGGTGCGTACGCCTGTGTCAGCTCTGAACCCTTGCAGGTTCCTCAGACTGTCAGCGCCACGAGGCTGTGTGTGCCCCATTCCGAGCACGCGCCCTGAGCCCGTGTCACCATGCGTGCGCCCTTTTCTGCCCCACATAACCTCTGGCAGGGTCGCTCCATGCGGGCCAAGGGGACAAGACCGGTGTCCGCAAACGTCCGCGCCAGGGCGCGCAGGCCAGCCGGGCGACGGCGGCGGTCGCAGAGTGTGGGGGAGTCGCCCCCTGCCCCCTCTGCCGGCCGCTCTCGGTCGGTCTAGATGTCAGCCGCGAGCTCCCAGCCAGCCAGAGCGAGCCAGAGAGGGAGCGGCGGCGGGCGGCGGGCTGCGGGGAGGGGAGGAGGCGAGGCGAGGGAGGGAGGCAGGGAAGCAGGGAGGGCGGGAGGGAGGAGAGGAGGACCCAGAGAGCGCCAGGCAGCTGGAGTTTTTGCAGCGCTTGGCCGGGCTTCAATGCACAGCAGCAGCGAGCCGCGGCGGCAGCAGGCAGCCCAGGAGCCCCGGCGGCGGCCGAGCCAGCGGCGGCCCCGCTCCCTGCCCCCTGCAAACTTTGCGAGCAGCCCGCCCGGGGGGCCGGGGGCGCGCCCGGGAGGCCCGGCTCGGCCCGCGGCCGCGCCATCCGCCGCCGCAGCGTCAGCCGCCACCACCGCCGCCACCGCAGCCCTGCGCCTCCCCGGGGAGCAGTCGGCGGCTCCTGCGGCCCCCTAGCCCCGGCCCCTCGGCACTGCCCGGCCAATCCCCCGGCAGGGGCGGGGGCAGCAGCGGCGCGGCCGGCCGTGGGCTGCCGGGGGGCGGCCGCGGCTGCCCAGGGAGGCGCGCAGAGGCTCCGAGAGCGCTCCCCGGCGGGTCCCCTGCGCACTTGCCGCGCCCGGGCAGCGGCCCGACCCGGCGAGCATGGGCGGCGCGGAGTGACGCCGCCGTGCCCGCTTGGCATCAAGGACATTCAGCCCTCGGGGGTGGGGACGAAGAGGGGAAGACCCGAGTCGCCACCGCAGCCCCTCAGAGCCGCTACTGCTGCTCAGGCTCCGGGATTGGGTAGAAGAAAGGGGTGCTTGAAATCGATCCACTATTTCCGACCTTTTTGTTGGACATTCCGCCCACCTTGGACGCTGCAAGAGGAGCTGTCAAGCCCCGCAGGCTCTGATTTCGCCCTCCGTTTTCCTTGCGTCCTCGCGGGTTCCCTGCGCCTCGGTGGAGTATTTGCGTTCGGGGCTGAGGCTGGAGGAGGCAGCCACACGCGCGCACACGCACACGTTCAGAAGAGGGCGAGAGGCAGCGGCACCCGCACCATCTGCAGTGTCAATGCGGCGCTCCCGCTGAAGGAGGCAATCGCGGCGCTTTCAGGTAAGGAGCCGGGCGGGCGGGCGGCGGGGGCAGCGCGGCGGAGACACCCGGCTCGGTCCCGGAGTCCTGGGCTTCCCTGGAGCCAGCACGCTGCACATTCGCGCGCGCACACACACACACACAAATACACACAGGCACACACCGCGCACAGGCACCTGCCCAGATCGCACCTGGACACCCGCGTAGGTGTTGCGCGGTCAGGGCAGGTGTTTCCCATGTTCATTCTCTGACGCTCCCAGACTCAGACTTCTCTTAGCCCGGACTTTCAGGGTGGGATTCTGTGTGTGACTGCCTCTCCCTCCCACCCGGGGAAGGCTGAGGGAGTGATTTTTTTCAGTTCTCAGCCTCTTGCTTCTCTAGCTGGTTTTAAAAAGGCGAGAAGTAGTGGGAGGTCTTGGGGACCCTCCCAGTGTAATATCCGTTCCGTTGCCTTTGAACACCTTGGGCTTGGAATGGTCTGCAGACGGACAGATAATTCAGACAGATTTGAAGAGCGTAGTGGCCCAGCGCACCCGGAGGACGCCACATAGGCGGGTAGGGCTGCAGTTCTGTAGGGCGGTGCATGTGAAACAGCCTGCGTTTCCCCAGTAAGAGGCAGCACAGTCGCTTTTCCGAAGCGTGGCACTGCTTCCCCCCGAATGCGCCGAATGCGCCGGTTTTCGGGCTGCAGCCTCGCCTGGGGCGTGTGTGTTGCATAGGAAGGGAGGGTGTCGGGGTCACATACTCCATAAAAGATATGACCTACTCACATCTTCAGTCTAGGGGCAGCAGCAAGGTGACAGGGCTTAAGGACACAGGACTTGGGTCTCCCTTTCACCTTCCTACCCTTCCTCTGCACGGTGCTGGGGAAGTATCAGCTATGCCCCTGGCTAACACCTGTCATATGCCTTGGGAGGTGTGTGTCTGAGGAAAAGATCTAGAAGTGAGGATCCACCAGGGCATAGTGAAGGAAGAAAAAGGGGAGGATCCCCCCTCGTGCCGACCTCAGCAGTGCCCACCCTATAAGGAGGCAAGGCATTCTTGGATCTGCCAGCGTCCCCCGGAGCCAGCCCGCCCCTGAGAGCGTAGAATCACTCTCCGGGAGCCTGTGGCTCAAGGCTCTGTTCCCCGGAAGCTTTTCCTCGCCTTTTCTTCCTGGCTGGAGGTGCATAGGCTGCTTATTTTCAAACTTTTTTCTGGAAGAGGTAGGAGGTAGTTGGGGCTCCCAAAGGGCTTTTTCACAGTTTTCACTTGAGGGTCAAAGAGCAGTCCATTCAGGGCTCTTTGTGGTACGAAGAAGAATGTGAGATCCAAATAAAATATTGTTTTGGAGTCAAACATAAATATAGCAAGGTCCCATGTTTCCACAGCTGTCGCTTATTGGGGTATCTTGTTGGTCAACCTGGAAAGAAGTGGAATAAGCTTGTACCCGCTCTACAAGATCGTATGTTCAGAGTATCCCACAAACCCACTACTGGGGAAAATACTATGGTGAGAGCCTTCCAGAACATTAGGGGAAAGGAGCCAACATCCTGTTGAAGATGGGGACCTCAGTGCTGGGCACAGGATTCGGCCGATTCTGTAAATCCCAAAGATGGGTGCTGGAATTAAGGGCTCTCTCTGCAGCCCCATCTCCACTGTTTTCAAACTTTTTATAGCTGCTGCAAAGGTCTCTAGCTAGGCTGGGGAGGAGAAGAGCAGACGCCCCGGGAGGGAGATTGTATTCCGGCTGTGTGCTGTGTGAGCTGCCCTTTGATTGATTGAAAAGGGTAGATGGAATAAAGCAAAGCTGTCACAATGGGGAGAACCCAGTAGGGGGAAGAAGCATTTTTTTTTTCTTTTTAAGAATGGCGGGTGTCTGTGCACACACACCCAGGTATACACAGGCATTCTCAAAGAGCCTGGCTATGTATGCGGTCAGCTTCTGCGACCATGCGTGGCAGTGGGACCCACCTCTGTCTTCCGGGCTGTGGAAGAGCTGGAACGTTTTTCACACGCATGCCCCTTGAGAGCGTGGACAGGGAGGCTCCATGTATGCGTAGAGCAGCACATGGTTTTCAGCAGAAATAGTGAACTCCAGCAACAGGGGGTGGCTCCCAGGGAAACATTCCCCCACGGGACCTCGAAGGGGCACAAAGATGGGGGTACAGAGCTTCCCAAAATGTCTGTGCCTCTTCCACACGTCTGCTCCTTTCTCTGCTGCCCTCTCCAGTCTCTTTCCTTTCTCATGTATTTGCAGCCTCAGGATCCGGCATTTCAGTGCAGAGCCAGCAGTCAGTACGCTGGTTATAAGCTAAAGGTTTTTAAACATGGGTTCAAAGAGTCCCCGCACTTTCCGCACTTCATGTTAGGTGCCAGTCTGGTGTCTAGGACAAAGCAAGCAATAACTAACACCTGTGTAAAGCTGGGTGAACATCACCCAATTTTTCCTGGCTCTCCAGCCCAGCATGTCACATTGTCACTGTCCCTCTCCACCACTCCTCTGTGGTCTTCCTTTTGCGTTTTCTGGGGTCTTCTCACGTGGAAAGGAGTTGCACTAGAAAACCCCCCACGCGTGCGGGCTTCCTTTGGGCAGACCCTTGCTCCTGCTGGGCTGGGCTACAGGCGGCTGTGCCGCGGGCACCAGCGTGGGCTGCCCACGGACTCTTCCTTCTTGCCCAATCCGGTACTCGCTCCAGGCTGGCCTCTGTCCTCCCAGGACTTTGTCCCGGGTGCCCACCGACCCTCTACACACATTTCCGGAGGAATCGGAAGGCCGCAAACTTGTTTCTTTTCTCCTTCTCAGCAGCTCTCCATCTCGTGCCGCTCCCTGCAGACAGGGAAATCTGCAGGACAGATTCTGCCTACACTCGGCCTCCTGGTCTTTTTAATCACAATGAGAGCTGCTGAGAGTTCAGCGGGGTTTTCTAGGGAGACAGAAGTCCTGATCGGGGAGAGAGCTAAGGGGGCGGGGTGATTAACTGTTCTTAACTCCTAGTTATCACTAGGCTTCCATGCAAACAAATTGCAGCCAATCTCCCTCCTGCTAGCCAGCTAGAAGGCATTTCTTAGCAGCTTCTCCCCATCCTCACCCAGGGATTGCACCACACGGATAATGCCGCCGTGGAGACCTGTTGGAGTAGCTCTGTGATGGGCGGTGGTAGGGCGGCGCCATACACACAGCTTCCCACGATTCAGGCTGTGATTCGTCGGTGCAACAGATGTGTCATAAATTTTTAGGCTCTCTTCTCCTCTCCTTTTTTGTGTCCAGTGCTGCCCAACGTGAAACTGGTTCAGACCCTGGGGCGGGTGAACAGGGCTCCCGTCCCTTCCTTGAAGCCCCCCTTCCTTCCTCCTCCCCACCACTTGCTAATCCACCGCTTGGCTTTGTGCACACATCCGCCAGCCCATTCACCCTCGAATTTGTGGCACTCCAAGAAATCAATATAACATGAATTTAACGACAACTGGATGATTAAGTGTTATGTATATTTAAGAGTGGCGTTTTAAAAAAGATGTCGTGCTAATAAATCAAACGGCTGTTGGGGAGATTCACATGATCAGGGCAGTTGCCCCACAGGCCCTGTGGAGCAGTGTCTGGTCGGCACAGAGCCCTGTGGACACCGCCTCTTCAGAAGCTGCGCGCCCTACTGCTTCCTGCCCTGGACTCCCACCTGTTCCCCCCTCCCTTCCTCCCAGCTGGCTCTTCTTTCTCCGCCTCTCTCTGCCCGGGCTGTAGCATTCAGGTTGTGGCAGGACCGCAGAGTCAGCGGGGAGACTGAAGGGGGCTCTGCTGCTAAGTGCTAAGAGGTGCATCTTGAAAGTGAAGGCAGGCAGGGGGTCCTAATTCCCGAATGGAGGCCTGGCTGCAGGAGGAGAGGCTGCGTCCCTGCTCGGTCTGCAGCAGCTTGGAAGGAAAGCTTCCTTAGTCCCCGTGTGAGTCTGTAGGAAGCCCTGACCCCTGTCCTGTGATCCTGTGGCATCAGGCTCCTGCGGGAAGAGGCTTTGTGGACATTCGGATTTGTCCTTGTGGAAGTAACAGAATGGGAAAGAATAACAGTGACGATGATGGTAGCTAATATTTATTGAGCGCCTGTTCAGATGAGGCATCATTTAAGTACTTTGCACAGGTGGGCCCTTTTCTTCCTATAACAACCCAGAGGCGCAGTTCCTCCCAGCGGAGGAAGCTTCCTCCACTAGGAAACGGGGATGTGGGAGGGTAAGGACTTTGTCCAAGGTTCCACAACTGGTGGGCGATGGAGCCAAGTCTCTCCCTTAAGCAAACAAACTGACCTTTCTCCGTGCGTATCACCGTGCTGGTTGCCTCCTTAGGACATCGGTGCGGAGCATGTTCTTACCCCCGTGAGAGGTTTAGGAGAGTGTGCCTGGGGGAGTTAGGATGCCTGGGTTCTGCCCTGGACTATACCTCTGTGACCCCAGGTGAACCCATTTCTTTTTATTTTATTTTAATTTATTTTATTTTATTTATTTAGAGAGAGGGGAAGGTGGGGGGAAGAGGGAGAGAAGCATTGATGTGTGAGAGAAACATCGATAGGTTGCCTCTCACACACGTCCTAACTGGGGATCAGCCCACAACACAGGCATGTGCCCTGACCAGGTATCGAACCAGTGACCTTTTGCTTTATGGGACGATGCTCAACCAACTGAGCCACACTGCTCAGGACAGGTGAATCTCTTATTTAAACCTCAGTTTCCCAGTTCATCAAGGGGGCTGAGTCTTATCCTCACAGTGGGTGGGTTGTGAATTGAATGGATCGTTCCACCAGAGTGCTCAGTTTTGGAGGGTAGCTTTTGCCTCCTTTGGCAAATGACTCCATCCATTTCCTCCTGGGAAAAACTAGGGAGCAGTGATTGAGTGCAGACCTGATCTCCGCTGTTGATTCTCTGAGGCTCCGATTCTAATGCTGGTAGGAATCTAGTTATTCCCAGTGACCGCTCAGAGTTTGCTGGTGTTCTGGAAACAACACTCTTTTGTTTAAGCCTTCAAATCACCCTGTGGATTGAGGATTGTTTATTTTCATTTGGATGGTGTAGGAACTAAGGGGGATGCTACGTGGAGGATGGTCTTTTCACTCTTGGGAAAGGATGCCCACAGCAGGTGCTCGATTATGTTCATTCATCCATTCATTCATGAGCCCTAGGGTTCCAGATTTTGAAAGCCATAGGCAGGGAAGGAATCTTTACTTGTTGATATCATGCATGGTGCATGGTCCATACGGCGTCTGGAGTAGAGAGAGGTTCATTGGAAGATGGTGCCAATGGGCTGTATGTGGGAAAGGCTGTCCCACAGCACTTAGTGTAAGTTAGCACTTTGCTAGGAATTACTTCTGGATTCTGAGAGCTGTGGGCGTGAGGCCATGATGGAGCTGTGGCCCTGGTTCTGTGCTATCTCATTGCAAAGCCAGGCCCTCGTTGCCAGACTCAGTCTCTCTGGCCTGAACATTTTAGGGAACAGCCACCAGTGATCATCTTCTGGTTAGGTGTTTTTTTTTTCCTTCCAGAGACAAACTTTTATTTTATACCTTATTCATTTGGCTTCTCTACATTAAAGCGAGTGAAGTTTCTGCTAAACTTGAGGTGGTGAGAGCGGGTGCACTTGGGATTTCATCACCTGCCCTCTGTCTGGCGCAGCAAGAGTGGCTGACACTTGGATGTGGATCCTGCTCAGACTCACTCCAACAGGTGTGTGTGAGATCCGAGGTACCTCCGCTTTGCAGGCGAAGCTTGGCTCCCCGCCTCCTTCTCTGCGGCGCCTTCTCCGTGAACCAGGATTCGCAACAGCAAATTGGATTTTGGAATGTTGTCACTCCAACACAAAACAGATCACTAGCTAAGAGGATATCGTCTCCACAGTCGATGGACTGAACGCAGACTGGCTGAATCAATTCCTGAGGTCTTTCGGGCAAGAGCGCTTTCATTAGCAGGGGAGGAAGTGGTCACTAGAACTGTAGGAAGCGGAAACCAGAGCTGAGGAAACTCCCCGGGTCGTCCCTCAAGGTCTGTCGCACATCTGGCACGCGCGTCGCGCTCGTCCTGTTGGAGCCCAGCTGGGTCTCCCCCTTGGTGCTGTGGGGTGTAGGACTGGAGGGCAAGCAAACCACTCCTTGGCCTGGGTCCGGAGGTCCAGAGGCGGGAGAGGGAGCAAAGCGAGGTTGGCCAGTTGTGTTTCCTCCAGCGGAGTAGCCAGGGAGAAGAGGGATATCGGGGCAGCCGCCGTTGGGTTGTGCAGGTGAACCAGACTGCACGGGATGTCAGCCGGCCTGGCAGAGATGGCTTTTAACGAGAATCATTTGGGAGTCTCAGAAAATGCACAGCCGCCTGGACCTCATTTTCTTCCTCCCCGTTGCAGGCCCGCTTCCCGAAGGCGAGTCGAAAGTAGAGCAGAATTTCCCAAAGCGTATTCTGTGGGAGTGAGTAGATGTTGCACACACACACACCCACACGCACACACTCACACGCTCACAAAGTTTCCATGGCCAGGTAACTTTACCCCGAGTGTAAAGCAAAACTGAAGAGGTCCCTTACTGCAGGACTTCTCAGAGCCTTTAAACACACTAACGTGGATTGTGGAACCACGAAAGCTAGACGTGCCGCGCGGTGGCCCTGGGAGTCCCCTTGGGGAAAACCACCTTATGGTTCAGGGTTACCGTTGATAAAATAAGCCGGGGGCTGAGTTCAGACCAGTGATTTAAAATTTGTTTAAGTATGTAGGCAGGTAGAACTCTTTATTCAAATGGAATTTTATATGGAATTCTAATGTGCAGAACACATGCAAGGAGGACTGTTTGGTCAAAGCCGTGGGGGAGCCTGGAGCCTTGTACCCTTGGCCTGTCTCCCTCCAGTCTTGGCCCGGGTTCCCCTGGGAAGCAGAGCCTGAGGCCGAAGCTGTTGTGGTAACACTTGGTTGGGGGTTGAATGCCATGGCGGCAAGAGCGAGGGGACAAAGGGAGGAAAGGTGAGGAAGGGAGAGAAGCTAAGAATGTATTCCTAAGCGAGCCATGTCTTCCCGCGGAAGCACAGCTGTGGCTCAGTCGCTCAGGCTGCACCTGGAGAAGCCTGACGGGAACGCGGTCTCAGCAGAGCCCGGAGGACAGGCACAGCCAGCACCCAGCAGTGGGTCCTTCCCGTGTGCTGCAGCGCCCCAGGCGCCATTCGCCCCAGGAGGCGGGGCCTCCCTCTCTCTTTGGGGTTGGGATGCCACATCAAACTAAACGCAGGCTGTCTAAACTTTTGGCGTCTGGGACCACACTGGAAGAAGAATAGTTGTCTTGGGCCACATATTAAATACATTGTGATACCTAATCACACAAAAAATCTCATAATGTTTTAAGTAAATTTACGATTTTGTGTTGGGCCTCATTCATAGCCATCTGCGGCTGCACGCTGCCTGTGGGCTGCGGATTGGACACCCCTGAACTAGGACCTCTGGGGTCAGGCCCATGGGCTGGGGCATCCCTCCACTGTAGACCTCATGGTGCTCCGCCTGCAGGATCCAGTCTTTACCCCAAAGGAATAAAGGACTCAAGAACTTTAGGACAAGAGGAATAGTGTGAGGTGCCCCTGGGGTCTCTCTGGCAGGAAGTGGGGCAATGGCTAAAGTCCAGAATTGGGGATGGGGGGGCGGCATGTCAGGCGGGGCCAGGCAGATCTGGGCGAGCACACAGATTGAGGGTCTGGGGTAATGGGTTCCACATAAGGGACCAGGGCCGGCTGCCCCAATAATACAGTCAGCCCCCCAAGTTCATGGCTATATGGCCACAATAGCCAACCACACTATCACTTGCCCAGTGGAGATCCCGAATAGAAACTACATTAAGAATGGGTTCCAGTCGGTTTTCAAGAGGCTTTCCTGACTCTCGGGGCCTATTAACCAAAGGAGAGCCTCCCACACGGTGGTATGCGCGTATCTCAGGCATTTCCGTTAGTGATGGCTCAGGGGGCAGACATAAATGGCCCCTGCCTCTCTCCTTGTTCTAAAAAGTATCATAAGCATTGACATATAGAGCCGCAGAGGACATTTCTGCCTAAAATATTTTCCGTAAGTAATTTTCTCTTCCCTCCTTGTTTCTTAACAAGTCTTGTGCGCTGCAGCCGCTCTAGGGTCAGGCGGGGCAAAGGACAGATGGTTATACTGCGCTTCTGACCCCTTTCCCTGCTCTCTTCGCCATTAGATACTGACCCAGTCTTCCTCTCCTAAATGCACTTGCCGTTAACTGCTGATTGATGTGAGCTACTCGCTGACTTCCAGACATGTGTCTGCGTTAGCATGTCTGCCCGAGATTTCCGGCTCCCCGGGGGTCAGGACCGGCCCCCGCTTGAAGCAGTCTCTTGTGTAATCAGCAACTTAATTTATACTTTTAAATAATGGTAGAGAAGCTGCTGCTCGTGGTAGCGATGATGACAATAGCATTGAAATGATTTCTCTCTGTCTGTAGACGAGAGGAACCATTTCTTCTCTTATATATGCTCGGTGAGTAAACAAGGCCCTATCATACTGGAAGCAATCAATAAATATTTGCTGAGTAAATAGAATGAATGAATGAAGTAGGAGAAGGTGGAGACGAATGGCCTATCAAGGACAAAAGCAGGGACCTGTGAACCAGCCACTACAGTGGGTGCCCGCTCTCCAGGAGGGGCAGGGTTGGAGCCACATCAATGCAGGTGGCTCTTTCGGAGGATTCCGATGATGGCAGGCTGAGTCCTTCAACCCCCTAGGGTCCTGGGTGCAGGTGGAGCACAGTGTTCTATTCACATTGATGCTCATGGAATTGATTTCTTGCCTTCCCTTTAAAACTTGCTATGGGCTTAGGTACCAATAGATTGGGAGGGACGACCAAGCTGCATTCCCCAGAGCATTCTGAAGCCTCGTCTCTCCATGGAAAACGCATTCTGTGGCCAAGTTAGTTTATAAACCCCTACTGCTGAGGCTTAGGAGTCCTGCTGTAGACACACCTGTTTATTCTTAGCCAACCATTTTCCAGCCTATTTGGTGGGATCCCTTTGTGTGGGTGTATTTAAACCTGGAACAGGTGGTCAACAGAAAGCATTTGGGGAGATGCTCGTCTACAACTCAAAGCTTTCAGGCTTGAGTTTAATTTGGAGGAGGAAAAACAGGAGGACCAATCTGCTGTACTGTTAAAATGGGACTTGAGAGGTCGAGCTTCCTGAGCAGCTGGTTTCCTCTTGTCCCATTGACTGACTTTCGAGAGTCTCAGAAATGACCGTGAATTATGATGAGGCTTTCGCAACTCTCGTGCCTTCAGAAGTTACATATATTTTCTAAAGGGATCATTTTAAGGAGTGCGATTGCAGCTTTGACAGGTTTGTGGAGGTTTCCAAAAAGTAGCACTTCTCAGTTGCACGTAATAGATCAAGGTGGATGTTTGCAAAATATGTGAGTAATGACATTCACCTTCTCGATATATGTATTTTTAGCTACACTTATGGAATAAGAGTCTTGAATATAACTGGCAAGGATAAATGTTTCGAATTAACAAAGAAGGTTGAGTTATTAAGACACAGCTCCCTACATTTGGGATGGTTGAAAGAAATTTTCTCTCGGGAAAGAAACTTTGCTACCCTAGACAGGCTGAAGGTTTCTAATTAGACTGTAAATCCATGGTTACCCACCATTGGTTAGTGATCCGGAGAGCGCAGCTAGGAATTTCCCATGGGAAGCATTTCGCCGACCAGTATTCACCTTACGTAGGTAATGGTGTGTATGTGTGAGAGTTTTGGTGGGGGTGGGGCATCACCCCTGTGGTATTTGGGTTTGGGTTGCCGGGGATGTTGGCCGATAACCCACACACCCAATTACAGGCCCTTGACCATGCCTCGCGCAAGCACTCTGCTCCCTTCCAGAGTGAGTAACCGTTGCTAACACACACTTTCTGACAAAATTCCCCTGGCACCCATTCATAAAGCATTGCACTGGTGATTCTACCAGCATTAAACTGTTTGGTGACTGAGTTTAGAATTATAGGAATCGTAGAAATGAATTAGCAGTAAATCAAGTCCCAGCTGAGTTCGAACCCAAGTGCGGTGAGTTTTAAATTAAAAATATCTTGCTATGATGAAGCAGTTGTAAGTCAAGCACCGGAGCCCTGTCACTCTTGACTTGGGAGAAGTGTAGCAGTCACCCTTTGAAAGGAAAACCCTGACAACAGCTTGTATTGATTCCCAGTCATGCCGGGAAATTGCCACTTCATTTCTTCTTCATAAACTGTTGGCTTTCTTTTTCTTTTTTCTTTTTCTTTTTTTTTTAAAGAACCCTATTTGCAGGGACACAGCAGAGCTCTGGGAACAGGGCAGGTGGGAGAGGGCGCAGGCCCAGGGGGCACTATTCATGGCATTTTCTTTGGCTTTTCTCAGGAGAAGCTGTGCAGAAGGGGCATTCGGGCCTGCGGGTGTTGTGCGGTTTGTTTTCCTGCTCGGACCCTATTTGATTCTTCGTTCTGGGAGATCCGTACAGAAAAACAACAAAGAAAACACTTCAAGCAAGCTGCAAGACTGTCATGTTGCAGTGACAATTGTGGTGTAATAGGAAATCGCTTATGTAAGTTGCGGTGCCCTCTGAATGGAGCTTGTTGGAAGTGTGGCTACGGCTTCTCAAGACCTATTTTTTTTTTTCTCCTGCAAATGAATCCTAAGGTTTTCATTTCCAGAGCAATTGAAGAAGCATTATTTGCTGGTCAGGGAATAGGGAGGCCCAGCTTCTGACCCTAGGTAGGTCTGCTGAATATCTTTCAGCCTGTTCCCTTCTGGGGCAGGCCTTGATTTTTCTTTCTTTAGAACCAAAACAAGCCTCGCTGTTCCAGGCCCAAAGCCCAGGGGCGGAGGATGAGTGTGGCATGCGTAGTGGAGGGCCAGGTGAGCCTCAGGAGAAAGATCCCCTTGGCACACAAGGGAAGAGAAAGTCCAGAAACAGAGAACGGCTGCTAAGCTTAGGCCGCCAACCATTACACCTCCACCAGCTCCTGCTGGCGTGGCAAAGGGCCACCAGCACTGCGAGCAGCTCGCACAAGGTCAGCGTGGAGGGTGCACTGGGCCCGCGGGCGGCTGCGGGGGAGGGCGGGCAGTGCAGAAGTCCAGAGGCCTGGGTAGGAGGGGGAGTCCCGGTTCTGGTGGTAGTAGCAGGTTAAAGGGTGGGCCGCTGCTGAAGAAAAGGGGTCATTATTTCCCCGATGCCCGTTTTTCACTTCGTTTCGTCCATGCATAGTTATATGCATAGTTAGAGAGGTAGATGCAATGCTATGGAATTTTTAACCAACTAATCAGTTGATCAGTCGGTTAGTCAGTTTAGTCGATACTTATTAAGTGCCTACTATGTGCTAGGCACTATGCAAGAGTTTGATTGCAGTGAGATGAGAGACCTAGTTCCTGCCATCAGGGAGCTATAGCTTGCTGTGGCCGCAGCCCACGTGTAACTAGACATCGAAACACAGAGCGGTGAGGAGTCAGCCCTGTGCATGTGGAGGGCACCCTGAGGATACTTGAGAAGGGCCTCCACCCAGATATAAAAGGCAGGCCTTCCGGAAGCTCTCCTGGAGGAGGAGCAGGGGCCTCACACGGAGCTCAGAAGGGGGAGAGGGCCTGGCTTTGCGAACACATGCGGAAGGGCTGCCAGGTGGAGGGACAAGGCGTGGAGAGGTGGGAGCACACAGCCCTCAGCGGGCCTGCGGTAGTTCAAGGCAGAGGTGGGAGGTGGGGCTAGAAGCAAACACAGGTAGTGGCCGGGCCAGGACCAGAGAAAGTAAGTGTCCAGAGAAGGGTTGTATGTGACGGGCCTTGGGGAACTCTAAGTAAGAGAGTTAATAAGACCAGGTTCACATTGTAGAAAGGTCACTGTAGGGACCACATGGAGAAAGAATCAGAGTGAAGCTATCATAGTAATACAGGCAGACATGGGAGAGAGCTGATCAAAGACAACGGCAAAGGAGAGACAGGGACAGACCTGAGAGGCGCCTAGGAGTTAGAGCTGACAGATGGAGAGTATGGCAGTGAAGGTGGGGAATAGGGGAATGTCCCAAGCTGGGCACCTGGTAGAAGGTGAGACCATTCACTTAATTAGAGATTTTGAGACCAAGGCTCGGCTGAGGGGGAGTGGTGGGAGAATGTGTTCTTTTCCGGACATGGTGAATGGAGGTGCACATGGGGTTTTTAGGTAGCGTGACCAGGAGGCCAGCAGATATAAGAGCTCCTGTGTTTCTGGCAGCTTCATCTCAGCACTTACTATGCTCTGGGCCCATTTGTAGACTTACGAGTTCATTTTGGGATCTGGCAGAAGCTTAGTGAAGAAGCGAGAAGACCTACATACAGATTTTTACATTTTTCAAGTAGTTCACATTTTGAATTAAACATACTATCTTGAACATTTTGCTGGAGATTGTTCTGAAAACATCCAGGCGTTGACTTTGCCTTAAGACATCCTCACTGTTTTCCAGTGGGAGGTTAAGTTGCACACAGACAATTATGGAGCAAGACGAAGGAATCGCGGCAGATTTAGAAACGAGCAATGGAGAAAGGCCAGGCCCCTGTTTCGGGTGTTAACCCGCTCCCTTTCCTGGCGTGTGCACCCCATTGTCGATGAGCACACACGCGGAGCAGTCGGGTGTGGGGGAATGAGCTCCGTCTCCACCAGATAATTAAAATTTGGGCCTTGCCCTTCGGAAATAATGCCTTGTTTGTCTGGGAGTAGGAACTGTCTCACACAATCAAGGCCTGCAGGTAGGATCTGCAAGCCTTGGCCACTAGCTACGCTTTGCTTTGCCCGAAGAGCACCGAAGGAAAATCTGTATTATTTGAATGCCCTTAGGCCGCACAGTCCTTCGGCTTCCACTCTCTGTTGTGCTACTTTTGTTTTGCACATTTATAGTGAATGTATTTGCATTAAAATACCAGCAACCTAGTATCTAGTAGATACTCAGATGGTGCTTAGTCTATCTTCCTAATACGCGGAAACAAATAAATGAGTTAACATATTAGTGTCAAGTGCTTTACATTCTGTGGGGAAGCTTTGTAACTTATTAGCCCCTAATAACAGCAGGAGATTTACAAGTGGCTGGTGGCAAAACTTGTAGGCGATCTGAGCTCGGTTAGTGTGTCTGTACTGTGGAAACTTTAGAAAACAGGCCATTCGGTTTGAGCAGAGTGTACTCTGAGAAAAATACTCAAATCCTTCAAGTTTACCCAGACCCTGTCAGCCCCCGACTCCACTGTGCTGCTGTGCAAGGTCACCAGGCTGTGACAGGGGTGGAGGTGCTCAGACAGTGTGATGTTCAACTGGCCTGGGCAGTTTAGACCAGTCCCTTTAGGATAAGGGGACTCTGGGAATTCATCCTCAAAGAGTGCCTTTAGCTGCGAAATTGCAGTGCAATTTCAAGCGAAACAATGGCTCTACTCTCTTCTCTGGATTGCTCCTGGGTATCTCAGGGCTGCTGATAAGAATGGCTTGTACTGTGGGCATTCTTGTGGGGAGCGACCAGGGGGCAGGGTAGGTATTTTTGAGCTCTAACCTTTCTAGAGCCCCGCAGAGATGACAGGGTTTCTGTTCTTCCCTCCTCGGGCCTCTGTACATAGGCCTTGTACATTTTATCAACTGCACTCAGTCCCTACTATATTTTCACAGCTACTCTTTTGGTCTCAGGGAAATCAGCAGTTTTCCCCGGTTTATCTGGTGGTAACTTGTTTCCTTAGTAGGGAGCAGAGGGCAGGGCCAGGGTTCTAAGAAAGGAAGTAACCCAACCGCAGCAAACTGTGTTCAGGACCAAAATAGAGTAGTCCACCCAGCCCTGGATACTGCTCGGGCGTCCAGGGCTCCCTCCGCCGAGGGTGGCGAGCTCGAGGGGCGCTGAACCGAGTCCTCTCGAAGGCTGCCTCAGAGTCTGTGACAACAGTAGGGAATCCCCACTGCCTCTGCTTTTCTGTCACATCGCCCTCTGATGCGTCTTTGACCTGCAGGATATCAGGTGTCCTTAAAGGGGACTCTGGTTTTATGCTCGGATGAGAAGATCTAAGAAAAGTGCACGTGTTCGAGGTGCTGACTGTGTGCCTGGCGTCAGATCAGACAGGAAATCTTGGCTGTTGGTGGCCCTTGGACCCGGTGGTAGGAAAGAGCAAGTGCTGCTACACACAGACGCAATTTCATGAAGAAAATGCTACGACTCACTCTACTCTCCTTCATTCCTTCTTCCAGGACCAAACTGTAGACAGACCAAATGCTTCTTGACAAATACTTAAAAGCAGACTAATTACATATGTTTAAAAAGCTGTATTTATATTTACGGTTGTCGTTATTGAGTGAAATGGTATTTTCTTGGCATCCAGGATTTGAGATGTCATCATTCTCCTGCTTTAATTTGATGATGCCGTGTTTGGAGTGTTCCAGAGAGCTCCAGTAAAGAGCTTGAGGAATATCACATGGCCAAGTAGAGAACGGTAACTTCTAAAAATGTCAAACAACATTTCCCCAGCACACGTTGTTTAGGGGGAAAAAAGGCATATTTAAATTTTAAAAGTCTTTAGACCTGGAAAAATTTTTATCAGCTAACAAATTCTGCAAGTAGCCTTGTCCATATTCCAGATGTTAGCGAGGCCCAGGTGTTTTTGCGTCAAGATAGTAGGATACCTGGAGATTCTCTACAAATTCAGGCTGCCAAGAATTTCTTTGTAATGTGTAATTTATTGACTTGTGTTTTAGCATTTACACCTCATATTCCCACTTAATCACAAGCTCCTTGAAAGCAGGTCTTATACACATTTAGAGTTCCCTTAGGACACAACATTAGGGTGGTTTTGTTTTGTTTTCTCTCTCTATCTACCTTAAACTTGATTTTCTGAGCTGCAAAAAGAGAAATGCTGCCCTGGCTGGTGTGGCCTCAGTGCATTGAGCACCGGCCTGTGGACCAAAGGGTCGCCAGTTCAAATCCCAGTCAGCGCACATGCCTGGGTTGCAAAACATGTCCCGAGTTGGGGGTGCGCGAGAGGCAACCACACATTGATGTTTCTCTCCCTCTCTCTCTCCCTCCGTTTCTCTGAAAATAAATAAATAAAATCTTAAAAATATAAGAAAGAGGAGTGCTAGAATGGCCTGACACTAGAAGGCATGACACATACTGACATGCCTGAAAATCCACAGGAAGTGGGAAGCTGCTTCACCCCAAAGTCTGAATGCAGTGATGGAGGTGGGCTGGCCTTTGGTCTTCTGTTTCATCATTGTAGCTCACCAACGGACTGTGGGTGAGTTTCAGTCTTGACCACAGACTTACTGTATTGTCTGTGAGGCACATAGGAACTGCTGTTACTTTCTTTCCCTTAAACTTGGCTGACTTTCCGTTGTCTTTGGCCAGAAGGTTCTAAGGTTTCACAGAGGTGAAAAAAAAAAATAACATCAACATGAAATTCAAGGACATAAAGAGATTTTTATTTAGAGGCACAAATGGTTGCCCCTTGGTAGTTGATCGACTGCTTTATGTCTCCCCTTCCCCTACTCCTTCTGCCTTCTGTGAAAAAAATCTTAAATTTCAGGGTTTTGTTAAGATTTTATTTATTTACTTTTAGAGAGAGGGGAAGGGAGGGAGAAAGAGGGGGAGAGAAACCTCGATCGGCGAGAGTTACATTGATCGGTTGCCTGTCACATGCCCCCAGCTGGGGACCTGACCTGCAACCCAAGCATGTGCCCTGACTTGAAATCGACCACTGACCCTTTCGGTTGCAGGCCGGCACTCAATCCACTGAGCCACACCAGCCAGGGCAAATTTCAGGTTTTTATCAGCTATCCTTCCACCTCTTTCCCCTGAGCCTCACACCTGGGCTGTGCTGGCAGGTTGGGTGTCTTTGCAGCAGATGGAGACAATCCAGTTTTGGTAGCACGTGATGGAGGCCTCTTTCTCTTTTAATGACTTTCCACTTGACTGACAGATCATTGCTGTTCATGCACACCTGACTTTGGGGCTGATGTGTGGAGAAGGCCAGAGTCTGCAGGAGGTGGGGTAGCGAAGCCTGGTGTCAGAATTCACTTCGTGTCGGGGGTTACAGGTTCCCCTAAACTCTAGGGGCGGCCTCACCCTACTGCTGTTTCCTAACCAGTGGGTCTCTAAACTCCTCCCACCTTCATTTGGTCTCTAGTTATTTCATGTGAGCTTTTGCCATCTGGTACTTTGTCGCATTTTTTGAAACCTGAAGTTTGAACTTATGTTTCTCCTATCAAATTTCACTTCGGGGTCCATTTGGACCCTCTTCCAACCTGCTCAGATAGTTTTGAACTCTGCTTCATTATCCTCTACAGGAAAAGCCTTAGAGTAATACCTCATGACTTCTCTCATAGTATCTCATTTGACCTTCACAGATTCTAGAGTTTGTCATCTTCAAATTTGGTAAGTGTGACTCTCAGTCTTCCTTCAGATTATGGGTAAAAACACGCACCTGCACAGCACCAAGGACAGAGCACTTCAGCATGGCATTTCCTGGAGCGCTTCCCTTGCAGCTTTGACAAATAACCGCTGACTAAGCTGCCTGGGGCCCAGGAACAATGGAGCACTGAGAACCCAGCACAGACGTTGGTGGCAGACAGGCCTGGCCATTCCCGATGATCGGGGTAACTGGGGGCTCAGTTTCCAATGATCATAGGCAGACGAGAGTTTCCTCCTCCAAAACTTTCCAAACAAAGCATGTGTCAGGTTTGATACTACCATCCCCGCCAATCTTTATTAGGGAACCAGATACAAAAGCAGTCACGCAACCTGTTCTCGAAGCTCCGTGCAGACCCCGCCTTCTGTCCCGACTGGTGCCAGCTAAAGGCTTTGCAGGTTTGTCGAGCTAGCGAGTCCCTTCAACCCTGAGGGGGTACATGTGGGGCATGTGGCAAGCAGATCCCCCATGCCGACCTGCTCTGGACCATTTTCTGTGTATGCTGGGAAGTGAGGAAATTTGGGAAGGACTGACTGAGTGACTGTCTAAGTCAGTTTAGGCTGCTATAACAGAATTCCATAGACAGGTGGCTTAAACAAACATTTATTTCTCCTAGTTCCGGAGACTGGAATTCTGAGATCAGGGAGCCAGCATGGTTGAGCTCTCCTTGAAGGCCTTTTCCTGATTTACACTTGGCCATCTTCTCACTGTATCCTCACATGGGAGAGAAAGAGGTGGGGAAGAAGGGGGGAAGAATGGGGGAAGAGAGAAGTGGGGAGAGAGAGAGGGAGAGATAAAATCTCTTTTTCTCCTTATAAAAGACACTAATCCCATTCAGGAGGGCTCCACCCTCATGACCTAATCACCTTCCGAAAGCCACACCTAATCCCGTCACATCTGGGGTTAGGGTTTCAACATAGGAACTTGGGGATGGATACAAACATTTATTCTATGACAGCAACTCTGACAAATTTGTTTGAAAGAAGATTTGCATGAAGCAGATACAACAATATTTGGTTGCAGGTTTCAGCTCCCCTTCCAGTGGAATCAGAGGACAAAACCTTCTGAAATATGGAAGGCAAACTTAACGGGAGCCCGAGGCCAAGAACGGAGTCACAGAGGGCTCTGGTCTGGACATGCCAAATTCTTGTGCCCATCGGGCAGAGATGCCTGGACAGTTTTTCTAACCAATCATCTGGCTTTGACATAACTTAATGTCCCATTGAAAGCCAGCAGTGATGATTGAGATCGTGTAGTTGAAATACTCAGGCTGAACTCTGATGCAGGCCTTTTAAATGCCAAGTCACGAACCCTGGGGTCTGCATTTTTCATGACAGCACGTCAGGTGTTGACCAATCATTCTTGGGTGTAGATTTAAAACTAACTTACACACATTATGCCACACTATTGAAGCTGAAGTATTTTAAAGTTGATTATGGACGTCATCAAACTCAGGCCCCTTAGCTGTGTGACATTGGACCTGTTACATATCCTCCCTGATGGTCAGGTTCCTTGTTATTAAAAAGGTAAAATAATGCATGACAGGATTGTTGTGACAATTAAGTGACATAACACACACAGGTCGACCCATAGTAAATGCTCAATAAACAGAGGTATAATATCGCTAGAAGTTATTGCCTGCTTTCCAGACGCTTAAAACGTGTTTGCGATGCCTCTTGCCACTCTGTGTTGGATTAAAGCGCTTCTGTTTTTTGGTTTATAAATAGTCACCTCTGTTTGTAACACGGGGCTTCAGTGGGCCTATGGCCTTGAGGTTCGACAAGGAAATGGGAAGAGAAGGAGGGCAGGTGCCTGGTTCCATGCACGGATCAATCTCAATCCTCCCACTAAGCGAGACGTCTTTTAAAAAGAGTTAAAACTGTATATTTTTATAAGACCTCCATCGATATCTTAGATAATGTGTTTTTCTTGCCAGGCGGTGGCGATGGTTGCTGGTTTTCTCAGGCTCACAAGCCAGGACTCTTGATTTGGTTTACGGGGAAGCAAGTGGGAGCCTCTTGGCTTTAACTCAAGGCAGTGACTACCCGTTAGTGAGTAAATACTGCGTGGGGCCTCCCTGATAATTAGGTCAAGCGTTGCAGGATGGGGCGTCTGCTAATGTTTGCCTGTGACAAAGTCATAAAGCTGATGTGGTCTATCGGAGACCACAGGGATGGGTCCAGTGCATGTGGCATTGACATACCTGGATATGCCAGCCTGCAGCCACCAGAAGACGTTATGAAAACAGCCTGTGTCCGCTGTCCTCAGTCCCAGGGCCCAGTCTCTCAGTAAGATAGGCTTAAGCTGGATAGGACAGGCCCATGGGGTTTCCCTGTGTGGCTTTCGCTGTGTGTGTCCCTCCAGATTCCTCTGCCCTGGGACACCCTGGTCGTCAGAGTGCGCGCAGCTCCTCCAGTCATGATGTTGATTGGCACGGGGGACTTTTCTAGCACCTCTCAAACCTGACGGGGAGGTCCCTGACCGCCAGCTCTCGGCGTTTCAGATTGGGTCTGGGGACAGTGTTCTCTGGTCCCTCCTTTGGCATTTCATTTGGTGGACCTGTCAGGAAGCTCTGCCCTTGAGCAGATGGTCTGACCCTTTGGCTTCTCTGATGGGTCTGGGGAGATCCGGGGGAACACGAAGGCTCGTGCAGTGCTGTTATGAGCCTCCAGGGTCAAAAAACACCATTAGCAATAATGCGGAAAATAGCTCAAGGGCAGCTGAGAGTGCCTCCCCCATGTCCCTGCACTTCCTTTCATCTTTCTCCCCAGCCATTCTAGGAAACGCTGACCTCAGGGCGAGTGGGCCACAGGCCGCAGCTGGGACTGGCAGAACCAGACCTCGGGATGCAGACTCTGCTTCTAGATCATTGGGGTGTGCATGTGGGTGCCAGAGATAGGTATTCAGAGCAGCAGGGTTTCCGTCTGTGCCGTACACCCGGAGAGACTGGGTTCTTCAGGAACCAGAGTTAGGGAGAACCTCACCCCAGAGCACCCCAGAATCCCAGGCCGCACATCCCATCTAGGGCTAACAGGCTGATACCCTGGCTGGACCTTACTTTCTGGGGCTGGACCACTCCTAGGGGCTTTGTTGTGGGCCGTGCTGGACCCAAATCAAGATTTATTTATTTATTTATTTTTAGTCTCTTTTCATCTTAATACAAACTTCCACTTCAGCTGGTATCACTTAGCTGGTGTTGGGGAAGGGGCTCAGGCACCTACTTGATTTCATACAAAAGGGTGATAACTCCTGATATTAATCTCCAAGGAAATGAAAACCTAGGTTTATTTAGTCCAGAGTTTTGGGGCTCAAAGGGGTATGTCTCCAGATAGAGGAAATGCAGCTGGAGTGTCCAGGCCAACCTGAGCTCCAACAGCGGTGAGGGAGGCAGGGGGAGGGGGAGGTGGTGGAGACTGGGGGATTTGCAGGTAATCAGGTCACCACTTCAGCTGGAAACCTCATACCTGCAAAAGAACTTCCTCTTCTCACTTTCCAGAGCCTTCCTGCTATGAGGTGTGCTGCAGGAAGTTGGGGGCTAATAAAGGAGCGGGGCCTGCCCCATTCCATCCCCAGGGCCAGCTAGAGCTCCAACCCTTGGCCTCCCAGTGCCTGGACTCCCGCAGCAGAGCTACTTCTAGCCACTCTTTACAGACCAGGATTTCTGAAGGGGGGGAAGACTCACAAAGAGCCTCAAACGAATAACCCCCATTGTGGCTTCTTGTTTAGAGCAAGTGTTTGCTGAGAGCACGTGATCAACACTCCTTACTCGTTATTTTTCAGTATTGTGAATACGGGTCTAGGAACCCGATCTCCAGCACCGAGGTTCTGGGTAACTTGGTCAGCTGTGATCTGGAGGTGATCTCTGAACGGCTTTTCCAGCCCCAATTAAGGTCCTTCCTGCGAGTCACATTAGCTCTCACCAGGAGTTTTCCTGTCAAAGGGAGGGAGGCGGGGCAATCACTTAGCCTCAGTACACTGTCAGCTCTGGTGCATCTCCGTTGCACGCGGGGCATTGATTTTACATGTCCCTCCTTAGCAAACCTGCTAATAGGATTCTTTCCCTCTCCTTCCCTCCACCCCCCTGCAACCTGGCCCGACTCCTGGTCAGACCTTGATTACATGTCTCATTGATTCCATTCAGCTATTTATTAATACACTAATTAGTATGTTCATTTAAAGGAGAGTGACACCGCTTTTTAAAGATAAATGTACAGAGGTGCAGGTTAATGGAAATTTGTGTTTATTTAACACTGACGTCTGGTGTGAAGAGGATTAGTTTTGGATGTTAAAAGGACACAGGGGTTTTTCTGGGGCTCAAATCACTGTCGCTGACAGTCACCCTTTGAAAGGTGACACCTGGAATCATATTGCATTTTCCTTCAGTGATATTCGCGCAGGGGACTAGCAGGCGATGCAGGAGAGAGGGTGCAGGCCTGGCTCTGCGTGGCCTTTCAAGGGACAGCTCTGATTGTGGATGAGGATGGCTGGCTAGCGTGGCAGAAACGGGTGAGGCACGCTCACCGCTCCGGCTGTAGGGCTGCCTGGGATTTTGTCACGAAAGGCCTGTGAATGGGTTAACATTGCTGCTCTATCATAGGCTTCTTCTGTTTGTCCTTGAGCTGCTCGCACGTGACACTTTCACCAGGGTAGGCGAACTCTTCAACGAACACCCCCAAATGTCAGTGAGTTCACACGTCCGAGTCCAGGAAGGGCGAGTACGTGGGGGATTTGGCTCTGTGCGGTCACTCAGGAGCTCAGCTTGCTTCCATCTTGTGGCTTCATTGTCCCTTAGGCTTCTCAGTTTTCCACTGGGACTTCTGCATCTGGCTAGGAGAGGAGGAAAGAGAACACATGTGTGAAGAGGGTTACAGAGCTGGCGTGGGGACCTGGGTGCACCCAGGCCCACTGTCTGCCAGACCAGCAACACTGGGACTGGACGCTGAGAGCCAAGAGCAGCTGCAGGCCAGTCCAGGGACAAGGCGGGACCGAGAAGGCCTGCAGGACACCGACAGGGGAGGGGAGCGCACGTGTCATGCTACATACTTCAGATCAAGGCAGACTTCTCCTAAGAGGTGTTTTCTAAACTGAGTGGACAAAAAAAAAAAAAAAAGGAGTCGTACATTGAAAACAAAAATTAAAGCAAGTAGAAGACCAGTTTATAAGATCCTAAAAGGATTGCCCAGGCGTTGGGCTCCTTGGTTGGGGACTAAAGATGCCCGCGTGTTGTGGAGAAGAGATCAGGGTGATGCAAACAGAGTGCTGGGAGCTGCTGGGGAACCATGTGGTTGTGATGGGTTGGATTAGAAAGAGAGGAATGTTGAGAAGATCCAGTATTATGCCTCTTTCATGCTCCAGTGTTACAAGAGTGAGTCTTAGCCAAGGGCTCCATTATCGTGGGGGATGGACCCTCCCTTCCACTTTTCTCCAGCAACCTGTGTGTCCACTTTTCCTCCAAAGCGCATGGTGGCTGGGCATGTAGCTCTGGCATCCTTCATCCTACTCCCAGGTCTTACCACATGCACCTGGTTGCCCAGTGATACCCTCCCTCAGTAAGAGGGCCATGGTCAAGGATTCAGGTCACTTAGGAAGGTCTACTGAGCTTCTGTGAAGAAGGCTGCAAAAATGCACCGGGCAGTCTGGCAACATCTAATAAAACCAATTCCCACTCCGGAGAACATAGCTCATGGAAATAACAGCCCTAATATGTAAGGATATACACATATGTACAGTGACGTCAATCTTTGTGCCAAAAAAGGGTGGGTGGACTGAAGAAATTGCCTATCAATAGGGGAAGAGCTAAATAAATTATGGTACGTGAACACCATGGAATACTATACAGCCATTCCTCAGTAAAATCAGAGCCAAATCAGGTGACCTGGAGGGTTTCCATGAGGTATTGTTGAGGGAGAAAGCAGGTGTAACATGATGACTCTGTGTGTGTTTGATTCCGTGAGTGTGGAGAAACACGTGGAAGAATACTCAAATGTTAACGTGGCCCTGGGGAGGGAGGCAGGGGCGGTGGGGGTCGGAGGAAGGGGGAAGCCAAAGCAAAATGCAGCTCTGGACTTCTTTTGTGCTGTAGGATGTGGGCAGTGGTGAAAGGGGTTGGGCAGAGAAGTAACCTAAATTGCTTTGTTTGTTTTAGAAAGATCACAGTCCTGGGGATATGGCGTGTGGCAGGAGGTGGATGGGGTGAATCAGTTAGGGGGCTATTGCAGGAGTCCAGAGAAGAGGTGATAAGGGCTCTGGAGTCAATGGGAGTGAAGGGAGAGAGGGTCCAGAAGTAGGTCAGAGGTTAATAAGCAGGCCTGAACGGTAATTAGGTAAGGCAGCTGAGAGGATTGGAGGACCGCCGCGCCATGCCCCCCGCCCCCCACCATGGGTGGTACTGTTCTAACACTGGGAGGAAACACAGGAGAAAGCAAAGGCATAGAAGACATTAAAGGGGCTGGTTTTCGGTGAGCTGGGTTCCAGGTGCCTGTGGGACACTGAATGAAGACGTGGGGTGTGGTATGTGAGTGGCCTGGGGGCCAGTGGGAGAGGGACGACTGAGGTCCACCCTGGAGATAGGTTGAGGGGCTGTAGGCAGAGAAGTGTTGTTGCAGCCCAATGGGAGTGATTTGAGCCCTGGGCCAGGGTGGATTGTGTTGGGGTCACGGGCAGGCAGAGGAGCTAGACTGTCTCCTTCCTCCTCCCAGTGAGTGTCTCGGGCAGAAGCTTTGGGGGACCGGGACAGATCATTACGTACAGCAGAACTCAGTGTCTTTCAAATGCTAAATAAAGTCATATTTTGGATAAAACCCAATTATGATGATATTTTAAACCAGTGCGCTACAGCGCTACACTCAGCCCCCCTTTAAGTGTCCACTGTTTTCCTCCTGCAGCTCCAGAAATGCTGACCGAGTCCCCATTGTTGCCCTCCCCGTAAATCCAGAAAGGCACTTCTGCAAATCCATCCCAGCAAGAGAGATAAGGCCGTAACTCTGAATAAAACTTTTCTGGTGGGTCAAGGTTAATGAAGGGAATAGGGGAGTAACACAGAGAGTTACTCACTGCTTCACAATGGAAGGCTGGCCCTTACTGATGAGATGCCTCGTTCCTGGACGTCCTACCCCCACAGGAAGCGTGGGCTCATCCTCCTGCTGTGCAGGTGGGGGAGGGGTTACTCTGAGCTCCAGCCGAAGCCCTGCACATTGCAGCCCCCGTTTTCTTTCTAGAGAATGTACCTTCCCTTCAGGGGACGACCTACCCCTTGGGTACAGGGGTAGGTCATCACCTTAAGGCATCAAGACGGCAATAAGGGCCAAGCAAGGTTGCCTGCCACTGGTGCTGTTCCCAACGTCTGGGTCCCTGCTCCAGGCCGCACCTGCTTCGCGACTCAGCCCCTCCTTCCTAGCAAAGGGAGGAGCCACCCACCTACTCTGTCTTCTCGTGTTTCTCTACCTCGTACTCAAACTGTAACTCACGTGTCCCTCCATGAATATGAACTGAGCATTTGAAAATCATCTTAGGGGGGAAAAAAAACAAATCCTAGCTCCCCATGTCACTCTCCAAACAAACAAACAGAATATTAAAGATATATCATAGTAACTTAACCCAAATAGCAAATTGCATGGCTGCTGGGGACGTTCTCCTGCAGTCAATGTACTTCATCATTTTTCAGAACACCGAAGGGGGTATTCATACAAACGGTCCTCCCAGAATCAAGAAAATCTGTCCATAGGGCTTTTTCCAGCATCTGTGGTTTCACGTTACAAAAATCATAGGACAGACCAAATTTATCAAAGTTACTGGGTTTGGGGCCCAGGCATCACATGTTTTAAAGTTCCCCTTGGTGATTCTCATGTGCAGCCAAGTTGAGAGCCATTTCTAGTGATTGAGCTGAGCAGCTCAGCTCTGTCCGAGACTCCTCAAAGAGGGTGAGTCGCTAATAAATAGTTTGTAAATGGGGGCATTATGTTTCCTGGGATTCCAGTGTTCTTAGGTGTGGTGATGTTGGGGTGCACTTTACTCATGCAAACTAGGAAAAAACACATTTGTGTTTGTGCCCCATTTCTAGTTTTGGAAAAAGCTAGGTTCGGTATTTATTGGAAAGCACAATAGAATATTTGGTCTTGGTTTTTGGCAAGCACATGGCCAGAGCTGGGTCAGAATAGGTGTTTTGGGGATGGGTGGTGAGGATAGAACCTAGACTGTTTGGTGTTTATTCAGCTGCTGACTTTTTCATTGTTGTCAGTGTGTCTATTCCCAGGTCTGTGCCCCCAAAGATATACTGGGACGTTAAAAATAAAGAACCTCACATGCACTTGCAATGGCCCTGGGCTCGTTAGCTTATCATAAAAATCCTTTCTCATCTTGAAGTTAGAATTAAAGTCTATACTGAATTAATGTTGCATTGGGATTTAATTTGGTCAAAGACACCGGCTCGTGGAGTCTAGAACTCTACTTCCTGCTACGACAACTAAGTGCTGTTTAATTGCAGGGCTCTCCAAACCCCTCACCAACCCCTCCGGATTTGGGACGTGGCATTCCTAGAAACTCTTTTGAGCCTTTCCAAAGCGAGGCTTTGTCTCTCTTCATGCTGTCCCCATCCGCGGCCCTGGAGGGAAGCCACCAATTCAAAGGGCTGTTTGGCTGGGTGTTTTCTTCGGTTTCACGTTTTGTTCAGCAGCGTTAGATGTGCTCATGCTCAGACTACCCGGGGCCATGTGTGCGTCAGTGACGGCTCTCTGTCCTAATTTGGTCATGGTGATCTTGGGATCTGTAGTTGCGGCTACAAAGAGAGGTGCTCTCTAGTTTCTTGTTGTCCCCAGGGCTCATTTGCAGGCTACTGCGGGTGGCTGAGACACAGAGCAGCCCAAAGAAAAGAAATCCAGGCTACCAACAAACTCTCTGTTCCCTTCAGCACTGATTTGATTCTCCTGGTGGGTGCTCACGGGGTCCTGATGGCTTTATCTCCTTCCCTCTCTGTCATTCTGGGATTCCTGTCCTTTGGTTCTTTTGAATGGTAGGCAGGCGAGCCAGGATGTCTGGGACAGCTCTGCTCCTCGCCAGGCAGCCCCAGGGGGAGCCCTGTAATACCCCCTGGCCTCGCCGCTTGACCTCTGCCAGCCCCTGTGTCCATACCCATGCCTGCGTGCACTCGGGAGGACTCTGGCAAAGGGACTGAAAGACCTACGTTGGTAGGAAGGGGACATGTGTTGCGTGCCATTCAAAGACCTGGAAACCGGAGCAGGTGTGTAGATGTGGGAAGTTGAAGGAAGCAGCGTGCTGTGGGCTTAAAGGTAAAGACTCTGGGATCAGATTCAGATTCAGTTCACATCCCTCCACTTCCCAAGTGGGACAAGTTACTTAAACCTCCCTGAGGCACTTTCTTCACCTATAAAATGGGATGGTGATAACTCCGTCGCAGGGTGAGGTGAAATGATATATACAAAGTGCTCCGTCCCAGTGCCTGGCCCAGAGCAAACCCCGCTGAAGGCCGTGGCCTAGTGTGTCCTCCTTTGGGAGAGGATTTTAGCTTTAAATTATCTCTGGAATCGGGGAAAATGTCACCGTGGAGCTAGCCTGCTGTAATTCAGTTTACTGTTTCCAGAGAGGAAGTATTTGAAAAATAAATGTGTTTTTTTTTTTCAGGCTACTTGTAACAAATTGGCATACTTTGGGGCTCCCTTTCCTTGAATAGCAAAACCAGATGGGCCAGTTTGGCATTTGACTTGCATATTTTCATTTTGTAAATCTCATGGGCAGAACCCAGGGTTCCTAAGTCCTGCGTATCCTAGGATTCCACTGAGGAGGTTTTGCAAAATTATAGATTCCCTAGCGTCATCCCAGGCTGATTGAATCAGAATCTCCAAGAGTGCTGGAGTGGGGCGTGGGGACGGAGAACTTTCTGGAGTGGGTTTCGAGGTGGATCTGATGATCTGTCAGTTCAGGAAGCCCAAACAAAGCCAGGTCACCATTACCGGAGTTTCACTACACCGGCGGGGAATGTGCTTCCGTATTCCCATTAGTGGGTCTTCTTCCCCTTCGGCTCTCCAGAGTACCTTTAAAAATAACCCGTGAGGGTATCACACACATGTAGAAACATGTACAAAACTTAAATGTGCTGTATAATAAATAAGCAGATAAGGGATAACTTCTGCTCAGATTAAGAAATAGCACACGGCCAACCCTAGAACAAGTATATTCCTTTCTAATCACAAGCCTTTCCCTTTGTGTTTTTCATTATAACATTACCGCCTATGAATATGTCCCTTATTAATATATTTTAATAAAATATTTTCTAATCTGTTATGTTTTTAAACTTTCTATAAATATAATGATACAATTACAAACACCCCCAGTATTACTGAAAGTAAACTGTAATTGAAAAATTTAAAAAAAGAAAAAACCCTCAGTATTCATAGGGTCATCAGCAATTACCCCTTTCTGTTCCCGCATCTAAATGAATATCTGGTCCTGAATGAACGCTGGCCCTTTTGGACCGCGATGATACTATATTCTGGGGATATTCTTACAAATGGATTCCACTGGCATGCCACTTAAAGCCATTGAACCATTTAAATTTGACCTATCCATTGATTTCTTTCTCTTTTCAGTCCCTACGTGCCAGCAGTGTCATTATGTTGAACCCACTAGGGCCGGCTGAGGGGAATAAATGATGAAGACCTCCTCAAGCAAATCCATGTCGGTGCGGTTTCCTTTCTCTCTTCCCTTTTTCGCTCTCATCTTCAAACTTCTTATAAGGACTCTCCCAGCCGCAACCCTGGGGAGGTCTGAGGGAGGAGGAAGAAAACCGTGAGGTCGTGTGTGGTTGTGGATGTCCCCCCCGACCCTTCCTTGTCTCATCTTCATTCTTCTGTGTGGGTGGAAAATGGTCACACTTGTGCCCCTGTGCCTGGGGACTCCTGCTACAACGGGAGCCATCGCTCTGGCTGACCCCGCCCCCGGGAAACCGCTTCTGGAGGGTTTCCCAGATGTCTCCAAGGTCACTGCAGGGAGAACAGGCTCTGGGAAATACACAGGGTTACTTCTTCCCGGTTCCCTTTCTGCTTCTCAAGGACAGGTTTTCAGTGCCGTGAGTGATCCTGCTTGGCAATCATGTCAGTTTTCTTCCTCCTATAGATTTTGGGGACTCAAGGGAAGGGCCTAGGAACCTTAAATCAATGGATTTCTGAGGGTCTTTAAGGACTTGGGCATAGCAGCTGGATGTCAGAGAGGCACATACCCCCATCCTCAGCAGTGAATGCTCTGAACCAGGAGGGTGTGTGTGTGTGTGTGTGTGTGTGTGTGTGTGTGTTCCCTTGGGATGGGAGCTGCGGGGTCTGTCCCTGGCTTAACAATGGGAGAGTGAATCTGGGTCATCTTGAAGAGTCTCGAAAACAGGGGTCTTCCTGCTCTCTGGGAGGAACCAGAGAGCTACCTGCTAGCAGACCAGGAGGCCACCAGCTGCTTTAGCATTGGCCCATGCTATCTGAAAATAGGAAGGAGAGGGTGTTTGTAGGCATGGCTGAGAAATATCCTTAAGTTTAGTGATTCTCAGCTCGGTCCTAAACCAGTGGTTCTCAGACATGACTGTTACCTGGAAACCCATGAGCCAAATCACATTTGTGTTTCATTTGGGAGCATGGAATATTTTGCTATGGCCAGACTTTGAAGATCAAGAGATTTCACTGAAAACGTGGTTTGTGCATGTCTGTGGAAGCACAGGCACACCTGAGAGCAGCGAGCCTGTATTCTCACGCGGCCACAACTGGAGGTAGCTGGAGGCTGCTTCCGAGAGGCCACAGGCTCCCCGCCTTGCAAGGCTGCGAGCTCTCTCCGCAGCTCCCTTTATTCATCTGTGCTGTTTGCCTTACTTCCCTGGGCCCAGGGCTGTCCCTTGAGTTCAGGAGTCCTGCAGTGCCTTAAGAACTATGTAACGATCTACCAAAGTACTAGATTTCTGGTCCCCTGGACCTTCAGAGTTTCTGGTTCCATGGGCGGGACTCGGTGGCAGTGAGCTACACTTTGAGAGATGTCAGCCTGGAGCCCAAGGCACGATTTCCAGGGAGGGTGAGTGTGACCGCCCCAAAGAAGCCCAGACGAGTCCCACTGAGGAGCGGCCTCAAGGTTCACTGTCAACTCAGAGGGAGAAGCAAATGCAGGCGTTCCCGTCTTTTTCCTTCTCTGGAGCCCAGAAGTCTCAGGTGGGACAGAAGACAGGATACACAGCTAAGTCCTGCTTTTGCACCCGTGGGCTCGACGCTGCTGCCTTCTTTGTGGCAGTGCTTATTAAAAAACATGCCTCCCTGAGACTTCTAGGAGAAGCAGAATGGTCACCCACTTCCCACACACTGTTCAAAGTGGGAGCCCACCTCCAGGCCCAGTGGCTGGAAGGCTGGGCGTGACTTAGAAGAGCGGTGAACCCTGGAGTGTAGCCCAGCATGGGCCGGAGCCAGCAATGAAGAATTGAACAAAAGGTAGATTTTCTGCTTCCTGCATTAGCTAGGGACTTCCAGAGGAAATCCTCAAGTCCACCTGGAGAAGATGGGTGGAAAGAGAGAGAATTCGGACATCTTCCATGTATTCACCTTCAGATATTTTCTCTGCATTGCCATCATTGTTTTTTATCCTGAGGATTAGCATTGGGAGTAGGCAAGGTGTCATTCTTGAAGTTGTAGCCAGAGCAAAGAAACCCCAGGTCCTTTGATGGTGGCCTGACCGTTACAGAGGGAAACCAGATACAGGCTGGCTCAGGCAGGTGCGTCCTCGGGAGCACCCTGTCTATCTGGGTCAGCTGGTAAACCACTGTTGGACCACCCAGTGATGACGGGGTTTATTAAAGATGATTGGTTATTTAGCACGATGTAGTTTCCAGGCTTGGTGGTTATAGTCTCCTTCCCATGTCCCAACCTTGGCTCTGAACATGCAAAGTTATGCCTTTAATCCTCAGGAACATACCCAGCTGCCACCTGCTGGGTGCTGAGTAACCTTGTGGTGGGTGGTGTGAGCCAGCCCGCCATACCTTTCCCTGCTCCACCCAGAGCCCCAACTTTGCTTAGCGCCCCCTACCCTAGTACACTTCTCAATACCTCTGTTCTCATCTTCCCCTTTTACCGTGGAGAAAAAAATAAAAGACACCACGGGAAAGTCAGATAGCCCTTCCTTTCTCAGGAGTCTGGAAATTCAACTATTGTTTTGATTTTTTATGAAATGGATGCAGGAAAAAGTAAACACACTAACAGGGGACCCTCCTTGGGACCGTGTCATGAAAAGAGCTTGAAAAATAGTGGGGTAATCCATTGTCCTGCACTCAGGTGGCAAAAGGTTTAGGCATTACTTGAAGAGGAGTGATACCTGGTTTATTTTTCTTTCTTTCCTCATCTCAGTTCAACAATTCCAATGTTTATTGAGTGTTTCCCGTACTCCAGGTATGGTGCCAGGAACCGGTGTTCAGTGGTGAATCAGCAAATACTTCCCTACCCTCAGCAAATACTTCCCTACCCTCTTGTCTCCTTGGGACATGTTGGCTCAGGTCTCACTCTGCCTTGACAGATTTTAAATCCTCCACTTACACCTACATCCTATCTTTCATTGGGTTAAGTCAGCCTGCCCACAGGAGCCCAAGAAGGGGTGGCAGGAGGCGGGGTCCTCTTTGGAGAATTAGTAGGAAATTTTGGGGGGACAGATAATATGAGCCCAGGGAATATTGGGAGAGGGGTCATCTTATTCTTGAATTCCAGGTCTAGAGAGGTCAAGGGGTCCTCAGATAGGACAGGAAGAGGAAAGTGCATTTGCTCTTTGCAGATAATGTTGATCTGGTGCAGACAATTAATTTAAAAAGGGAGGAGTAAACCAGCTGGTGTGTGTGGTGAACTCTGCCTGGTGCGGCTTACTGCTGTCTTCCATCCGTAGCACAAGTTCAGCTCAGATCGATGCCACGCTCGGTAATTTATTTATGAAATTATATGGCCCTTCCTCAAGTAACATTTTACTTTTATTTTGCCTCCCAGATACCTGCAGTGAAAGCAGAAGTTATTTCCTCACGGGCAGCTACCTTCTGACACTCATTCATATAAATGGAAGGGAGGATAGGGAAAAATATCTGTGATACATGGCAGACATGTAGGCCAGGAAAGATGTGGTTCTCGTTTAAAGGTTTACATTTCCACTGGATTCAGTCTCTACCTAGAAACCTAGGAAGTTAACCCTAGGGGGCATCTTTTCGTCACTCAGTGGATCCAATAATGGCAGTCCCAGGAGTCCCCAAGGCTCATCTCTCACAAAGTGTTGGAGTGCACACCTCTCACCCTCTGCACACTTAAACCTATTTCTGTGTGCATTTATTTTCTGTGCAACCTCCCGGCGTGCATCCTGATGCTGCGGGGTCTCTGCTTATTAACATAGGGGCTTGTGCTTTCTCCTTGCCCCCAACGAGAATTACACGGTCTGCCAATGTCACTTCAAGAATCTTTGGTAACACAAAATGGGGGGACGTCCCCCTCCCCTGGAGTTTGTCCCACCTGCCTGGTCATGTGCTGCGATGAGAGGATGTATTCCAGTAGCAGGTGCTTTATTCGCCTGTGAAATTGTCTCTCCTCTGGGGATTTCCTGGTTTACAGAGTTACCACTGCCCCGTTTCCCTAGTTTCAGCATGACAACCCTAGTTCTCCCCAAGTTCGACAAAGCCTGTGAGCTCTCCTTGCTGATGTGGGTCTCATCCTCCTCCGATCTGTTCAGCACTTAAGTGCCCAATTCATCTTCCTCACCTGTAGCTCTCAGGTTGCCGCTCTTTTCCTCAAGAATCTCCAGTGGCTCCCCACAAATTATTGAATGTATGTCCTCTTTACCCTAGGTTATCAAGGTTATCCATGTTTTAGAATGAACCAATACTCTGGCTTTATCCTTTACTTCCTCCCTAATATAATCCTATGTTCTAGTCAAATCATGTGCAGTCACACCTGTATTATTGTGCTTCGATTTATTGCAGTTGGCAGGTAATGTGTTTTCATCAACACTGAGGCAAGACCCTCCACCAGCAAAAAGATTACTGCTCACTGAAGGCTCAGATGATGGTTAGCATTTTTTGGCAATAAAGTATTTTCAATTAAAGTATGTGCATTTTTAAAAGACATGCTATTGCACAATTAATAGATGGAAATACAGTATAAACATAACTTTTATATGCACTGGGAAACAAAAATATTTGTGTGACGCACTTTGTGGTGACATCCTCTTTGTGGTGGTGGTCTGGAACCCAGGAGCCCTGAAGTATGCCTGTACTATGTGTGGGACTTTGGGTAATGAAACATTGGTAATTCAGCCTGACCTACCTCCTGAGGAATATTCAGAAAGTGGGAAAGATATTTTCAAAAGAGTGCTTGAAGACATATCAAAGCTAGCAAGGTGGTAAATAATTACAAGGCCAAATTTTGGAAGAGAATGGAAACCAAAAGTTAAGATAACAGAGGGGTGAGCCTTTTTTCTGGTTTCTATGGAGGATGCAGAAGGCCTAGGAACTGCATTTTACAGTCTCAGTGGGTTAGGGGACAAAAGGGGAAGTTCAGGACCTCTCAAGGAGGGTGCATTTAGGCTTGAGACTCTAAATAAACCAGCCCTCCCTTCCCAGTTCTGAAGTCCAGTTTTGAACCATTTGAGTAACTGAGAGAAATCTTCATTCGTGAAATGGGATTAATGTTCTATAGTATTGCCAGGAAGTTGCCTGGCAGAGGCATTAGAATGCTGTCTGGGGGAGGATAACATTATCCTAGTCATCAAATAATTCTTACTACCAAATCTCGAGCACGATGTCTAATATACAAGCAAAGATAAGTTGGCACAGAGGAAACAAGTCAAAATGAACAAGGATCCGTAGAAACAATACACTTTGGAGGTTTTCTGGATACTGCAATGATCAGGGACTAGCTTCAAATAACTATGCTTACTACTTTCAGGTAGAAAGAACACAAGGTTACAAAACCTGGCAGCAAATGAGAAACTATAAAAATGATATAGCAGATTTGAAACAAGAATCAAAAAGAAATTCTAGAACTGAAAATACAGCAACTGAAATTAAGAATTCAATGGATGGGTTAAAAAAAAGGATTTAGATACAGCTGAAGAGATAATTAATGAAGTGGGAGCCAAGGCAAAATAACCTGAAATGAAGGATAAAAAATATAGCAAAGGGGTTAAGAGACATAAAGGGTAGAGTAAGAAGGTCTTACCTATTTAATTAGATTTCTACAAAGAAAGAGAGAATGGGGAAAGAAGTATTATTCAAAGAAGTAATGACTATCAATTTTCTAAAACTGAGGAAAAATATCAATGCACAGATTCAAGGAGGCCTACAAACTCCTAGAAGGATAAATAAAAATAAATCTAAATTCAGACACATTACAATACAAATACAGAAATTTTAAGGTGCATTCTGCTGTTTATTTACCAAGCAAGTCCCCAATTGCCTTGCATCTGTCACTCTGTGTATCCTATCTTCCCACGCCTTCCTTATCTGTGCAAATATCACCTTTATTTATCAAGCTTTATCTGATAATCCTCATGTTCTTACCTTCAACCAGATTTATAATTTAAATGATCAATAGTAATTTAGTGTCAACAATATTAACAATATCTCCATGACTACCGCTACCACCATGGAACACTTATTTAGTTCCATGCATTGTTCTTGGCACCTATCCTGCGTGATCTCATTTAACCCTCATAAAACTCAGTAGGGGTTTCTACCCAAGGAAAAAAACCAAGGCCACCCAGCTCTCCTCTGGAGTTGTATAGCGTTTTACCTATCTTCTACCATTTCTAACATTTTTCCTGCTGTAATTTGTAAAGCTTATCTAGGGCAGGAACCTTTTTTTGTGTCTCTTACCATGCCTACCGCCTGGCTTTGCACATGCATAGTAAGTGCCCCTTTATGTGTTGGGTAGGTCTTGCACGTGGCTGGTCCCTGAAATGCCTTAAGTGCCTGTGGATCTGTTAAAAGTCTGAACAGATGCACCGGTGGAAACTGTGAGCCCATCCCAATACCTTATCATCTCTGCCTGCCTGAGCAACTCCCGTTCACACGTTAAATTGAAAGCAGTGACCGATGCTCTATTTAAAGTGTCCTCGAAAATGGTACTCAAGTGTGTAACACAGCTATTTCGCCGATGTGGGAAGGCGTTTACGGAGAGGTTGTTTTTCATTTGGATAGGGGGTTCTGAAACTGGAAGCTGTTATATGACACTTGTGTGCATGTCAACTGGAAAACAAAACAAAACAACCCAAACCTCCTCTACTAGTTACCTCCACCTCTATCAAGACATCGTCTCCCTGGTTATTTTTTACATCAAGTCGTGTCTCTTCCATCAGCATCCAAAGATCACAAAATATGACCCGGGGCCAGTAAAGTTGAAGCAGGAATCGTCCAGAGCAGAAAGAATAATTGCATTCTAGCGCCGGCTCTCTCCGGGTTTGTTCGCCACCTCAGCTTGACAGCTTAATGGTTTGCAAGAGAAGGAACATTTTAGCACGGCCCGCCTCCACGGCTTGTGGGGAGGGGTAACCGATGAAAGCACTAGGTGAGGTCTCTAGAGCAAGGGGGCCGTGTGTGGGAAAAGTGGTGTTAAGTTAGGAGAGATGACCGGCTGCATCAGAGCCGCACACTGCCGCTGCTGCAGGCAGACCGCTGATTTGTGTGAGCACCTGCAGGCTGCTCTGCTCTGTCCCCCTCTGGCTCTCTGCCTGGGCACTTTCCTCTGGGCATCCTTTGAAATAAATCTTTATTGATTTTACCGATTAAATCCGCTGTTTGCATTTTTGGCAACAGGATTATTTTACGTTCTGAGCAGCACTGACAATTTACTCCCTTTCTCTTCTCCCTCTCCCTCTCGCAGTAACAGGTAATAGGTAGCACCGAGTTTTTCAGACAGAGCCATGCCACACTTCTACTGTTTGGATCCAACGTTCATTTCCTCTGTGAGCATTGGGAGAATGTGGGGAAACCCTCAGGACCACAGTGCTGGAAAGTGTTTGCCTGGGTCATGGAGGCGAAGAGCTTGTCTCGGTTTGGTGGGGCTGGTTAAGCTAGAGGATTTAGGCAGTTGCATATTCAAGTGAAAAAACAAAATGTCTGGAATAAAAACTAGCCCTCACAACACCCCAAGTGGGAGTCCTTGCAGCGGTGGCAGGAAACATCCCTTAGGAGACTTCCGGCCCTTCCCTGCTGTTACTGTGACTTGACTGGTGGATTTTTCCAGGAAGCCTCTGGCATGACGTCCTACTCTGTAGCGTGCTGACCCTCTGGGGCAGTCCGCGTTCCTCAGTGGAGCGGCGGCCACTGGTGTTTGGGGCATACAGTTCCTCCTCATGCAAGACGGCCTTGCACAGTGCAGGGCGAGCATCCCTGATCTCCCAGCCGCCCAAGGCCAGGAGCACTCAGTCAACCCCAAAAACCTCTGTGCACCTCAGAAGGCCTGGGGGTGGGGGGCTGTCAGACTGAGAACTTAGGCAAGTCTGAGAGGAAGAAGAACCTGTTGACGCCTGTGCCTCTTCCGGAGGAAGCGGGCTATCAATATATCTTTGACAGCTGAGTGACCTCGAATGAGTCACTTCAAAACTCTCTGAGCTGTTAGGGGCCTCACCTATTGAATGGTGACAGCCACAGAACCCATTTCTTAGGTTTGGTAGGAAGGTTAATGTCAGTGAATAACTGAGTGCCTACAGTGTGGTAGGCCAGTCGCTAAGCACATTATATGCAGCATGTCATCGAATCTTTGCAACCAGCCACCCAAAAAGATAGGTTCCATTTTTATCCCCATTTTACCGATGTTGAAACCATGGTTAGCCCCTCCTGATGGACACAGAGACTCAGGGTCATGTAGGTGGCTGGACTATAACTTCGGTCGTGGTTCTCAAATTTCAGCATGCTTCGGAATCTCCTGGAGGGCTTGTAAAAATCACAGGTGGCTGGGAGCCACCTCCAGAGTTTCAGGTTCAGTAGGTCCGAGACGGGCTTGATGATCTGCATTTTTAACAAGTTCTTAGGAGCTCTGGTGCTGCTACCTTGGAGACCACGTTTTGAGAGCCAGTGGCTTGAGTCTCCTAATTTATAAGTTCCAAGAATTTGCAACGCATCGTAAGCCTTAAGAAGGCAGGTGGAGGGTACATCTCCCTCCCCCTGCCCCATCCATTCACACACAGCACATGCATCAAGGGATCATGTATGTTCTGTGTACCTTGGACAGGGCACAGTTGCAGGGACAGGGGACAGAGTCTCACTTGGGTCGTATCTTCACTGTCAGTCTGCTGAGGCACCATGTGTCCCTCTGTCTTGGATCAGAGAGGTGGGTCCTAAGTAGGTACTAATGAGGTTGTTGAGCCTGGTAGTAGGTGAGGGAAGGGCAGGGTGGGTGATGGGGTGGCAGTGGGCACAGGGAGACAGGCAGGGGCTGGAAGCTTGGGAAATCCTATAAGATGTGTGTTATTACAGGTTCAGTGACGTGTACTCAGGGTATTTAATTATTTTCTACCACAGTCAGGTTTTTATTCTCCTCTCCTGACAATGTCAACCTGTGTAGCGAGGAAATAAGGAACGGGATTTGTTTCCCTCACACTTAAGCCAGGGCGTTAGGAGGGGACTAATATCTCCCCGCGGCTGATCCTGATGGTGGCAGCTGGAGCCAAAGCAGTGGAGACTCAGGGAAGCAAACATGGGGCAGGGCAGCGGCCACAGCACCCAGGCCTGCTTGGCCGGGCCCCCTTCCCGCCCGGAGGCCCTTCCAATAGTAATGTCATAACCGCCGGTCACAGTTATTGATTGCTTACTGTGCGCCAGGGCTTATGCTGAGCACTTCATAATAGTCGTGGGGGTTGGATCCTATTTTCAGCTCCGTTTTATAGGTAAAGACATTATGTGTGGAGATTCAGAAATCGGCTCAGGTGCATGCAATGAGCAGGTGGCAGCTAGACCTGGGGCCCGGGACTGCAGGAGAGATCCATCCCTGTCACCCCTTTGCACCAATGCTCAGGTCAAACCTTGGTGCTTGCTTTGTCTGAATTAGGGGAGGCTCTTCCCTCGCTGCAGGGACACTTTCGTTCCACTCCCCTTGCTCAGGAGCAGGTACGTCCTAAGCCTCGTGTAGGTAGCGACGCACCGGACCCCAAAGCAGCCTCTGCTCAAGACTCTGCCCTTAACCCTGAGCTGGTTGCACACGCTCACAGGGCCCAAGTGTCTCCCCTGTGGGAGCACCAGGACCCGTCTCCTCCCTGGGGGGCTGCTGTGTGGATGCTGACACGCTGAGCTCCTGCAGGAAAGGCAGTGGTGGCATCCTCCCCCCGCAGCTGTGCAGGGGCGGTCCCAGAGACCCTCGGCTCCAGCTGCCACACCTGGGTTTGCAAGCCTGGCGCACACGTCCCCTTTTCTGTGTGGCTGGACGCATTGGGAGAGCAAAAGAAGGGGAAGGCAAGAGAGGACGACTATGTGGTATCTTTTCTAGAAGGAACCGAAATGCAAGCGGGTCCAGGGCCAGGGTGGGATCAGCGATTCTCTGCATCCCACAGAGGACTGGTCCTGTGCTGGGGGATTTTCCCCTCTGCTGGTTTGATAAATGATCCGGGGCTGGGTGTCTAGGCCGAGCCTGCGGGTCCAGGTGACCCCCACTGTCTGTGCAGCTCCCCATGAAATTGACAACAGGGGCTTGAAGAAGGGCTTGATCCAGATAAAGACTTTTTTTCTTTCCCAACTCTCATTCTTACCAGAGGTGTTCCTGTCATTGTGGCTTTCACATCTCACTCTCAGACACCCTTTGGCCTTCATGACCCTCTTCCTCTCTGCCTCCCCTGCCCCCCTTTCCTATGCATCCCAAGCTGTGGTTGGTGTGGAGTGAAGGCCCCCCGCCTTCTGCTGAGGCACCAGATTCTCCGTCCTGGGATACTCTGCAGTCCTGCTTCAGGATGCCTGTCCCAGCTAAAGGGAACCCCAGCTAAAGCTGGGCTTAATGTTAAAAAGGGGCTTAATGTTCTTGAGATAAAATTTTGGGTGCTAAAAATGATCTCATTCAGAGCAGTGCATGGACTTAAAGGATTTTGGCAAAAAAAAAAAACCCACAATAAAACCAGTCAGTCTTATCATTGGGTTAATAATGACCATCAAAGTTCTCATGTTGAGAAATGGAGTCTCTGTCTTATGACCTCTATCTACAGGCTCCATTTCTGCCCTTTGGAGGGATCCAGAAAACTCCCTGTCTTCCCCCAGTGGCAGCCCCCAAGGCAGTTGACACATTCCCTGTCCCTTCGGGACTTCCTGCTCCTCTCTAGTTGCTTGTTTCCAGTTCATCTTTTCAATCAGCCTGTGCCCCAGAGAGTAAGGTTAGCTTTGCAACCCACCCCCACCCCCCGCCTTCCAAAAAGGAAAATCTGAAAGTCAGAGTGGGAACTCAGCAGTTCATGCTCCACATGTATTGCTTTTTTCTTTTTTTCTGAACTACTCTCCTTATAAGTATCTCTTTCTCCCCTGACTTCTCAGATGTCAGATCTTGCACTCGTCAGAGTCAGCCATTACTAGAAGGCTGCCTCTCCTCGTCTGGGGGACAGCTGATGAGTAGCTGCTGCACGAGGCAGCTCCTGGCACTGGCTCTGGGATTGCAGACCTCCAGCCCCTCTCTGCAGCTGTCCCCCGGGGTGGGTCCTTTGGGCTGGCTTGCCCACAGTCTGGCTGCCTAATTAGTCTCCAGGTGTCAGGAGCCCCAGCGGAGCAGCCTGTATTAAGCAGGCTTCCTCGGAAGGGAAGGTTGGCTGCACCAGGTGCGGGCCCTGCAGGGGCTGGAGGAGGCCTTGTCCGGAAGCCTTCTTCTGCTCTGTTCACGTCGGGTTCTGTTGGTGGAGGTGTGTGCACAGGTGACAGTAGGAGCAGGGAGGGTGGGTTAGTCCTTCCCACTGTGATCTGTGGCTTCTGCCCAGGTCTGGCACACCAGTCAGGATTGGGATAAAATGATAAGGATTCATCTGTTGTAGGGATCAAAAAGAGGAAAGACAGAGCTCACTGGGGAGAGCAATGTGACACGAGAACGATGGTAGTAAGAAGGGTTGACACTGATGCACAGATGTCACAGCTCCTTGTGCCTTGCCCCAATCAAAGCACTGACGCTTACTGACTCATGTGGTCCTCGCCAGCGCCCCCTGCAGCATGTTGTCTCAGAACCCCATTTTACACACGGGGGGCCTGAGGTTCAGAGAACTTGTCCAAGGTCACGAGGCCGGTGCGAGTTTTTCTCCAAGTTCGGCACCCCCAATCCCTGTGAGAAGCAGGAGAGCGTTGGGGAGCTAATGTGCTGACCCTGGAATTCCATCTGGGCTCCACCACCAAGGACTGCCCTCTGGGAACCTTCTGTCAAAGGGTCCTTGTAAGACTCCCTTGTGGGGTAGCGGAAGGATTAACTGAGATGGGGAGTTGGGGCAAGTGACAGCTCATTGCCAGGCATGTGGTGAGGTCTCCTTAGCTGGCTCTCATTGTGAAGGGAAGATGCCTTAATTTTCAATGACAGAGATGATATCCTGGCTCTAGGGCCTGCAGACATGATCTCGGCCAAGGAGTAGTGCATGAGCCTGGGGACAAAGGGACATGGGGTCTCGTTCTCAGTGTCACACTTTCCTTTTGGCTCCCTTGGATGAATTGGTGGGACAATGGGGTACAGTCTACGGAGTGGCAGCTCTTAAGGCAGTTGAGATACCTGAAGTTCTTGGCTGTAAAGGGCCCCCACCCTTTTCCTTTGGGGCCCCAAATCTGCAGCAGTTGAAAGCAAGGAGGTAAGAGGAGAGACGGGCCAGCTGGAGGGTCTCAGCCATGAGATGGTCTTTACCGAGAACTGGCTCTTGACATTCATGAGGGTGCGACCTCTCTCCTTATTCTCCCACCGCTGCCCGCCAGCCAGTCCACGGTCCCTCCCTGGCCCCGCCAGCCCAGGGAAGTGCAGGTGGGGGAATGCAGTACGGTCCGCAGTGTTTTTGGCATATGTTTGCCTCCGTTGACCAATATCCCAAAGTAAATCAACCCTGGTGGGAAGGTCCCTCATTAGTGATGGTGACCGTCGATCCAGATATTAGTCTTCCTAATAATCTTGATTTTTTTTTTTTTTTTGAGAAGGGATTGATTTCCGGTCTGGTTTGTTGGTCCTTCGGGCTGTAAAGTGGAGGAGGAAGAGTTTGTTAAGAGCAGAAAGAACATTTCTTCGTTTGCTTTTTCTTAATCGATTATAATGCTTGCACCCTTTATAGTATTTTCTATCCACACTCTCCTTTTAGGAATCTTTGGAAACCACTTGCCCAATTTTTAAAACAACTGTTAAAATGAAATGATGCAGTAAATCAGAAATCTCTTAATTGGCACAGATATGCTGCTGTAGCTTGCAAATGCTGATGGAAAACTAAGGTGTGAGGGGACCATGTCAGCCCCTCAGCATCATGGGAGCTCCATTCTGTCTTCAGGACACCTGCTGTAGTACCATAGTACCCTATGGGACATGGGTCTGCTGACATACTAACCCGTGCGTGTGCCAGTTCTGTATATCAATATTAGTAGAGCTGTTATCTTTCATTCTTATGAGATAAAAATATATCTAAATGAAAGTTCTAGTATTTTCTTCCCATATCTCCTTATTTTGGAGACCACTAAAATTATAGCCCTTCTGTGCCAGTCAACCCAGCGTTGGTCCCACTAGCTGAGTCCTGGCTGTTCTCACCCTGGAGCCTCAATCCTTCTCCCTGTGCTCTCTGCATGCCCCCTGCCCCTCCGCTACATCTGCACCCATGTGGACCCTCCAGTGTGTCGCCATGGGCACGGCCCTGTGGCCAGGCTCTTACTTCTGCCGTAGGTGTAAGTACACGGACACCAGGAGATGGGGGGGCTGGGACAGGAGGAACTCCAGGCCATGCTTCTTCCCCGGAAGATGAAATGCTCCTCCTTTCCTGAAACTCCTACAGCAGGGAGCAAGTCTAATGCTGGGAGGAGGTGGTAGGACAGGTGGCCCGGTGGCCGGTTAGTCAGGGAGCCCTGGATTAGGGTCAGGGAAGGCCTGGAATTGCTGGTGGATCGTACTGGGGATCGCCGTTCCAGCCGAGAAGCAGAGAGAAGTATTGTATCCTTTCTTCGTTTATGCTGACCAGTTCTTTGTTTCAGTATGAGCTCCTGCGCCCCTCGCCTCTTCACCCCTCACACACAGCAAGCTGTGGTTTCCTTTTCACCGGCCTTTTCCTCTAAGTAGGGTCAGCCCAGGGTGTCATCACAGAGTGGACATGTTGTTTCTTCCACCTCCCACTTCCCCCCATCAAAGGCATGTCTCTGTCCCATTTCTTCTGTTGCCTCGTGAGTTGCCAAAAAACAAAGAAAAAAAAAACCCGTAATCTGTCCTTTAGAACAACCCCACAGGGGTCTGATTGTGCAGGCAGTGGCCCTAAACCAGTCTGGGGTCCCAAGATGACGGGGTGACTTGGTCTTGTTCGGTGGGTTTGTATGGGGTGACGGCAGCCAGAGAGGCAGCCCGCGGAGGACAGGAGAGGCGCTGACAGCAGGCGGGGGAGGGAGTGAGGAGCATGTTGGGCCCGCAGCCTGTGTTCCGGAGAAAGCCGCAGCCCCCGCTGAGTCAGGACACCCCAAGGTGGGCAGGGCAGCCGCAGATTCCTAGACAGCAGAGCAAAAGGAGAATGGAGGCCCAGAAGTACTAAATGAGAAAAAAAAAACCAAATGGTTTTCTTGCGGAGCCAAGATTTTTTGTTTTAAGTAAGCACAAGGGACGCCTGATGCGGAAGGGAATCTTTGAATTGTTAGAAGATGCTTTGGGATGGAAAACTGGGCTGAGGCCTCGGTGGATTTGGGGGAGCTCTTTGAACAGGGAGTACCTGGAGACGCTTCTCCAAAGCTCCGTGGCTGGTTCACGGGACAAGTTAAATCTTTTCATGTCGGAGGCCTTGCACCCGTCTAATTCCTGGCCACCTTTGAAGGGGGCTGAGGGGGCTACAAGCGGTGCCCTGGGGTCCGTTTAAGAGCGTATGAAACCGATCATTTCTCTTTCCATGATTTCCATTTCTTTCTCCTCTTCTCTGCATCCTATTGTCACTTACACTGTGCTGAGTACTGGGCTTTGAACTCTTACTAAGAAGCGTATCTTCACCTCAGTAGAGCTTTTTTAGTTGCAAAGTGAGTGCAGGTATGTGGTAAATTCAAAGCTGGAAGTGGTGAGCTCTGACATTTACATACATTGCTTTGGAAATTCAGGGGAGGAGAGGGGTCCCTTTGGCTTGGAGGAGAGGAGGGTCTGTGATGGCAGTAACCACCTACGTGGAGTGCTCATGTGTTCCTCACCATGGCCCGCAGGCCAGGTCCTGCTGTCATCCCCATTATAATGGTTCAGGAAACTGAGGCCACCTGTCCTACCACCTCCTCCCAGCATTAGACTTGCTCCCTGCTGTAGGAGGAAAGGAGGAGCATTTCATCTTCCGGGGGAGAAGCATGGCCTGGAGTTCCTCCTGTCCCAGCCCCCCCATCTCCTGGTGTCCGTGTACTTACACCTACGGCAGAGGTAAGAGCCTGGCCACAGGGCCGTGCCCATGGAGACACACTGGAGGGTCCACATGGGTGCAGATGTAGCGGAGGGGCAGGGGGCATGCAGAGAGCACAGGGAGAAGGATTGAGGCTCCAGGGTGGGAACAGCCAGGACTCAGCTAGCGGGACCAACGCTGGGTTGACTGGCACAGAAGGGCTTTAATTTTATGAGACCATAAAGGGAATGAATAATTTGTCTAAGGTCAAAGTTGTACAGTTAGGGATGGAAGGAAGAGGGAAGAGAAGGGACTCTCAGGCAGAAGGAACAGCTTGGTGAAGGTGTAAAAGCAGGAAAGCAAACAACGCCTATGGACAATGGGGAGTGGTCCTACTTGGGTGGGAATGATGAAGGCCAGAGGCAGAGGTCTTTGACCATAAGGCTACTAAGTCTGCCCTTCATTCTGTAGGCAAGAGGGAGCCACTGTAGGGTCTTGAGTAGGAGAGTGTCATGATCAGAGCACACACATGGCTTGGAAAGAGGAGAACCTGGAGATGTGTGGAGCATTGGGAAGTGACTGTAACAGAACATGTGAGAAGTAGTGCAACGTGCCCAGAAAACGGTATGATGTCTTCCTACTCTGGACAATGCAGGAGAGAAAGTTCCCTTTCATTTTAATGGGACGCAACTGATTTCATAAGAATGAGAGAAAAGTGGTCCATATTCCAGTTCCTTCCAACTCCATCCACACGTTCGCGACTTAGTTATTGCTACTCCCTCCTTTTTCTCTCTCTTCATGGGGTGTTTTTGTTTGTTTTTTTTTTGACACACATACCACTTATTGTCTTAGGTTACCCTAACAGCAGTTTATTGGAATGACTATAACATCTTTTATGTCTTCAGACAGTTGTGGATTTCGAGGGAGATGAGAGCAAAGTTGGCATATAGAAAGCTCTAGATCACTGGGTAAAGCTATTGTACTGTAGTGGACAGAGCACTGGGCGCAGGTTCTAGGTCCAGTCAGTAACTCCTTTCGTGGTTCTAGGAGGTGCGAGCTCTGATTTTCAGTTTCTGTGCGTGAGAAAAATGAAATGGTATTAAGAAAAATGAGAGTCTGTATCTGTGGTTCTCAAAGCATGATCCTCAGGCCAGCAGCATCACTGTCACCTGGGAACTTGCTGGAAATGCACATTACTGAGCCCTGCCCCAGACCCTCGGAATCAGAAACTTGGGGTGGGTTCTCCAGGTGCTTCTGTGCTGCGTGGTCAAGTTTGAGAATCACGGCTGCTTCTCATAGCACTTAAGTGTTCAGACCCTTTTCTGGACTCTGTATTGGTCTGTTAGAGTGGTTGTCAAATTTGAGTGTCTTCACAATCACCTGGAGGCTTTGTTTGCACAGATCCTGGAGGTCCTGGGTGGGGCCCAAGAATGTGCATTTCTAGCAAGATCCCAGGTAAGAACGCCTGCTTTGTTATACACTAGCTTTGTGGCCTTGGACCAGTTTCGATCTCTCTCTGTGAGTCAGCTCCTTCGTCTGTACAATGAGGAGCATAATAGTATCTACTTTATAGGCTGTTCTGAAAAATAAATGATGTAATTCATGTAGAGTACATAGCACATGACACCTCAGTCAACACTCTTCCTGTTATTAATGAATTTGTAACACGTTTTACAAATACAGAGGGTCATTGTGAAAGCTGATAGCAGAAGACTGAAGTGGATCTATTTAAAAAAGATTTTTTTGTGTGGTGAAATATATAAAGCAAAATTCGCCATTTTAAGTGTACAACTCAGGGGCATTAATTACATCCAGTGTTGTGCATCCATCACCACCATCCATCTCTGAAACTTTGTCATCTTCTTTGTGTGTATTAAGCCAAAGCTCCCCATTGTCCCTCTCACTAGTTCCTGGTAACCTCTCATCTGCTTTCTGTCTCTCTGAAATTGCCTATTCTAGATGTTTCATTTAAGTGGAATCATACAATATTTGTCCTTTTGTACCTGGCTTCTTTCACTTAGAATATGTTTTGAAGGTTCATCCATGTTGTAGCATGTGTCCAACCTTCACTTCTTTTTATCAATGAATAATATTCTATTGCGTGGATATACCATGTTTTGTTATCCATTAATCTGTTGATGGAGACTTGGGGTGTTTCCGCTTTTTGGCTCAGTGTTCACGTTGGCTGGAATGAACATTGGCATACATGTGTCTGTTTGTATCCCCGCTTTAGCTCTTTTGGGTGTATACCTAGGAACGCCGTTGCCAGATTGCATGGTGACTCTGTCTGTAGATTTTTGAGGAGCCGCTCAACTGTTTTCCATAGCAGTGGCATCATTTTACGTTCTCACCAGCGATATTTGCGTGTTCTAGTCCCTCCACGTCCTTGACAACACTTGCTATTTCCCTTCACAACCATCATAGTAGGTGTGAAGTACTCTCTCTTCATGGTTTAGATTTCCATTTCCTTAGTGACATTTTTTCGTGTGCATTTGTTATTTGTGTATCTTCTCTGAAGAAATGTCTCATCAAGGCATTTGCCCGTTTTTAAAATTGGGTTTTAGTCATTTTGTTGTTGAGTTGTAGGACTTCTTTATATATTCTGGATGCTAGACAGACCCTTATCAGATGCATGATTTGCAAATATTTTCTTCCATTCTACAGGTTGTCTTGTTTAGTCTATTGAAAGAAAAACAAAACCAGAGCCAAAAGGAAAAGGGACTCAGGGACGTTGGCAACAGTGTGGTGATTCCTGGTGGGAGAGGGGGTGTAAGGAGACTAAACGGTAATGGGAAAAATATCATAAAGATTAAATATAAGAATAAAAATACAGTTTTATTGAGGTATAGTTGATACTCTCTAAACTGCCACTTAAAATATACAATTTAATGAGTTTTGACATATGTAAACACCCGTGAAACCACTGCCATAATTGAGATAATGAACATACCTGGCAGCCCCAAAGAGTCCTCACGACCTTTGTAATTCCTGCCCTTCCTCTCTCTCAATAATAATGATGTAGGCATCCTGCAGTTGGCACTGAACGTAATGGGAAGACACTCAGTCTGGGACTCAGAAGACCAGAGTCTGGGTGCCCTGGCTCCGCGGTCAGCGGGTGCCGATTCCTTACAGCCGCCCACTTCCCCGGATCTGCTTCCGCACCTGCGCATGACAGGGCCCTGCTGTCCGTGCTTCTCATCCACTCTGGCTGCTTATTGGAATAACCATTCGGGAAGCAACTGATTACTGCTTTTTTAAAAAGGCATCATTTTACTAATTATTTTATAATTAGTTTTGAATAATCATTGCTTTTTAAAGGATACTATTGTCTATCCCACATCCTTTGAGAATTTCTATAGGTGGCATCCTGGGGTGTGTGCTTTTTAATAAGCTCTCCCGGTGATTCTGATGCACAGTAAGTTGAGATGATTTCCAACACAGCCTTCTCATCCAAAAATTCAGGGGTTTATACGTCACCTTCTGTCTTTCATATTGATTTCAGTTTATTCTCTCAAAAACACCAGGAGATAAGTAAGAAAGACATAGCTTATTTAAAGACTAGGACACACATGTATGGAGTGAATAAGGGGCTTGTAAGGCAGGGTGGGGACTGGAAAGTTGCATGTGTTTCCATTAGTCCCTTTAACTGCTGTTAAACAAGGGGACCCCAACATGCTGCAGATGGCAGCCGGCGGTTTCCAAGGTGGGGTCTCCCAGGGTGGGGTTAGCATGGACCAGGGGTTGGCTTGGCCAGTGTATCAAGGAAGAACAGATTCTCAGGACTAACTCACTTTAGTTCCCCTGGGATATTGATATTTAAGGTAAAATGCCACCTTCAGTATTGTACTGGAGTCTGTCTTGATCTAGTTAATGAAAGAATGGTGGTTCCTCTCCTAGACCCCTTCATGGCCGTCATGGTAGCAAGGTGTCTGGAGAGCACATCTGTAACTTGAGTCAGTGAGATGCTTTCAGGTGCTGGTAACGGAAACCAGTAACAGTATGAACAGTCAGTGAGTGATCACATCACAGGAGAAGCCCACAGGTCGGGTGGCTGCGGAACTGGGCCATTCAGTGACTCAACAACATCATCGTGCCCCAGGCATTTCCTTCTGCCTGCTCAGTGGTGGCGGGCATATCAGTGATGTCTCCCTCATGGTCAGGAGAAGCCTGCGACCGTTCACAGCACAGTGAACGGGGATATGCAAGGAAGTCCTTCTTATGAAGTCCCCAGCAGCCTCCCGCTTGGTCCAGCTGGCCAGGTTTGAGTCCCATGGCGCTTCTGAAACTTATCACCGGCAGGGGAAGGAAACCACCATGGTCGGCTTAATCCAATTGCAGTTAACCCCTGGGACTGGGAATCCCTGGCTTACCCCAGTCGTGGCGAACGCCTTCTGACCCTTCTGAGGAGGGCGACGTGCCGACTCAAGTTGGCGTGCGCCAGTGAGAAGCAATGGGTGGGGGTTGGTGGCTTCGCTGGGGGAGCAGGGAATCAGAACCAGGAGGCTGGTGTTTTGAGAACTGTACCTCCTGAGCCCATGGAGAAGCCAGATGACTGCCTACTCTCCCTCCTCAGGGTGTGCTTCCCAGCGAGCCACACTCTCCCGCCAGGCAGACTCCACAGCTACTGCACTCTCTCCCTGGTCAGTATGAGATGAAAGCGCAGTAGTGATTTGCTCCAGGCCGACCACCCTGAGCTGGTCGGCACCGTCCTCATTCAGGCTGTAAAGATTACAGCCTTGTTGAGTTACATTCTCATCCGGAGGAGCACACCGTGTCACCCTGAGTGGGCTTCAGTTCCCTGCCCTTTCAGCAGTGACTTGGGAACACTGTGCCCCCGTAAGGTGGCTTCTGCAGATATCTGGTGCTTCTGTGTGGATGTCTTGATTGTTACTAAATTAACTCTCAGAAGGTCACCTTATCTCCTTGTTCCAGGGGCTTCCTTCTGTAGCCTCTGCATGCACGCTCCATCAGCCACCTCTCTGGGCTGTTTGATGATGCCGTTCAGACCAGGTCAGGTGAGCGCCTGGGTGGAGGTTGAATCTGGCACCTGGACAAGTGCGCAGCAGGTAGAATGCGGACTTGGTCTGGGCAAATACAAACATGACCGTGATGTGGTTGGGTGTCAATTCGGGTGGGAATACAGGTCGCCGGTCGGTTGCCTCATTGATCTTTGCGGGCTGAGCATTTTGCCTCATTGATTTTTCACTGCTGACTGAGCCTTGTGCACCTGCTCACGTAGAGATTGCTTCATTTCTTTTCAGTGCACTTTCCTGTGCCTGCTTGACGCCTCGCCATATTGTAGTGCCCTTACTTGCTGTACATCTGATTAGCTCTTCCCTAGAACCATCTTTGTGACTTTGGGAAAAGCCTTTTCCAACCCCTCTGAGTCTCAATTTCCCATTCCGCTGAATGGTGATGAAAGTTCTTGCCGAAAGTGTCTAGCAGCTGGGGAGACTGTTGGGATCTGGGAGAGAGCTCCTGAGAGGTGGTGGTGAGATTTGCTCAGGAAGGGAGCTGTGGCCTGGCCCTGCCTTGGCAATGGAGGGAGGACCTCCACTTAAGGGGGGGCGGAGCACTGAGGTCCTGCAGCCTCGAGCCTCGCCCAGAGACTCTGACTGCCCCTGCCAGTAACTGCAGCTTCAGCTGCATCAGTTCCCAAGGCCAGGATGTGGCTTCCTTGTAACCTCAGCCCAAGTCTGGATTTACAGCAGCCCGTTAATATCTAATGGCACAGCTGAGACAGGCTGGACATTTTCACAGGACTTTGCCAGGGGCCTGGGGGTTATAAAAGGGAAATAAATAGAGAGAGTTACTATAACAAGTCAATGTGGTTTCCAAGCATGGCTTATTTTGCTTCATCAGTATGGAGTCCCAGTTTAACACCTATTGTACCACTATGAGGCGTATTCATTTTTGACCCCTAGCTGGACCCTCTGGTCCCCTTCAAGTTTAGGCATAAAGCCTGAGGTCCAGAGAGTGATGGGATCCCCGTCTGCTACCTGTGAAGGTCTGCCATTAGTCCTAGTGTCCTGTTTTGGGGAGCCACCTCTGACATGACTGACGCCATGAATATTCACCCCTTGGCCAGCTTAGCGTTCTTTACCCCATCCACAGGCCAGGGCAGAAGTGTCATTGTCCCCAAGTTAAACGGCAGCCCCCACAAGGGCACCAGCAACACCTGTGCTATAGGTAGGGACAAAGTGAGGCATCTGGGCAAGATGGCTGGAAGTTGGACCACTCTTTGGGTGTGAGGATGGTGAGGACTTTGAGCCTGGGAATGAGCTAGAGAAGCTTGAAACAGAAACCCATGCTTTGTTCAGATAGACTCATTTCATGCTTCTCCCTTTCCCTATGTTTATTCTGGTTTCCCGTCGGATTTCAGAAAATTATAGAGAAAATTGTGGCCTCTTTCCGCTGTGCTGAGAGGAGCCAGGAGCAGGGGGTTGGGGCCAGGCATGCCGGCTTCTGCCAGGAGGTTAAGGGAGGGATGCAATGTGTTTGTGGGGC